>CM074451.1:2562720-2580220 GCA_037101425.1 Elopichthys bambusa | reverse complement strand
TGCATCCTGAATGACCTGAATGTGTATGTGTGTATATATATATATATATATATATATATATATATATATATACACCATCATCATAATTTCATGTTTTTTTTTTCATACTACAAACAACTAAATACATATTCACTCATGACACTCTAGATGGCACAAGCTGATGGCTCCTTAACGCAAGCTAATGATGATTACAGCATTAACTACTTGGTACAAGCTGATTGGTCCATGTCACTTCTGCAGCCAATGAGCTTGTTGCTCACACATTTAAATGGCTGGTTACATTCACTATAGCAGTTTGCAGCACGCTTCAGTGTTTCTCTAAAACCCTCCACCTTCCCTTCACATTTCTGCAGACTGTCAAGCATCTGGATATGTGAGACTAACCTCCTCAAGAAGACACTATTACGAGTTCATGAGAAATCTGCTCAGATTTGAGACAACTGTGAAATTCTGGAGATCGCGGGACATTTTTCTTCCTCAAAGCTCCACAGGGGCACGAACGCAAGCGTGTGAGATCCTTCCTCAAACCTCATCAATGCCTGGACAAACAGAACGAGCCCTGCTGGCATACACGTATCTTTGATTCATCACGACGCTGTGAGGGAACGCCAGAGAGAAAAGCGGCGCGATCGACAAGTCAAACAATCTATACTGAGACCGACTGAGAGATTTTAAGATTTACGTTGCTGCTGCGGCCCAAAACTGCACAAACCAAACCAACATGCCTTGAATCAGTTGTTCTTTTTATTTAGTTTATCTGCAGATCAGTACTGGATTTTGAGCTTCAGATTTAGATACTTCACAAAAGCACTTCATAAAACCATCTAATATTTAGGCTCCATATGATGGATTGAAATTTCACATGATTCTTGACGGTGGTGTGTCAAACGCAAGACTAAGGGCTTCACTTCAAAGCAAACGTGCCGTTTAATCTGCAGCCTGTGAACACTTACCCTCACATATAAGCTCTAGTGGCAGTCAAGTGCTCCCGTTGCCCCTGGAAACCAGAGGTGGCTCCTCACATACAATCACTTCTTCAGAGCAGCAAAAAAAACAGCTAGCTTTGAGGAACGCTAGCGTTTACATGCACCCACATAATCCTTGGAAAGCCTTCATGTTCAAACACATCATCGATCCAATTGAGCTTTCAATCATATTGAAAGGGGTGGTGTAAACCTGAAACAATCCGATCAACAGGAAAAGAATTAAGCTTGCATGTAAACGCCTGAATCAGACTTTATCGATCGGATTCGGAAATATTTTGCACACGTGCAATGTATGTTTACGTCAACTGTATGTCATACAAATGTAAATGTTTTATTTACACTCTTTAAAATAAGTTTCAAAAAGGTGTTTTCACAGCGATTAACCATTATTGGTTCCCCAAAGAATAGGTCCGGGTAAAAATATCGATTTCTCGATTTTAATTGATTCTCATTTTAAAGAACCGATATTGATTCTTAAATCCCAAGAATTGATTTTTTAGTCTGTGCTGTTTTCAGTTGATGAATGAACAGAACATTGTAGCACCTCCTATCTAATAAATCACAGTAAGTTTTGTGCTTTGTTACTTCTGATAAAAAAAAAGTCTTCAAATTCTGTCCATTTATAATGAAATTCAAACAAAAAATATAATTTTGGCGCTCTTTAATGTGCCATAAAAGATCACTGATGCGCCTCGAGCGGTACGTGAGCTGATCACGTCGTCTTCTTTACTACTAGTTACAGCATGAAATAAACATGAATGAACATCAGAAGGTATGATAAAAGATTGCAAGACAGAGAATCTTTGTGATTTTTATAACATCTCACAGCATGAATATGAGTAAAGAAACCAAACCTAGGCACTGAAAAGTTTCCTCTACCAGTGAAAACAGCAGCTAAACTACCTAAGTCTAAACTACCCACCATACCAAAGACTGAAAACATCAGCAAGTGTAACTATAACCTGGTTTGGTGCTGGTTCAGTAGGTGGAGCAGCATGATGCTTCTGAGGTCATGTGACAACAATGTAGCACACTATTTTGTATATATTTATACAACAGTTCTTTCTAGTTCTCAAATTTGATTGGCTAAGAGCTGTGTGATATTGTAGTGATAACAGTACTCCTACCTTTCCATCGTTTGTATCTCTCCGCTTGAAGCAACTGTCACGGCGGCCGAGCAAATCCTCCATTAAATTTATTTATTTTTTTTAAATACTACATTTGTTGTACCACAAACCATAGTTTAAAAAGTTTTATGGCGAGAATGTAGTTGTTTAGACCTGAAATATGTGACTCATAGCGCCTATTTTACAATTTGTTAAGACGTTTTTGGAAATGCGAGCTCCAGGCCGTCAGCGGCCATTCAGTGCTTGTGTACCCGCCGAGAACAGCTTCATCTCAGCCAGTGCTTCGGGAATTACTTGTTCCTCAGCAAATCAAACTGGGTGATGTAAAATGTAATAATTTAATAATAAGGCTATATTTAACTTACATCCTGTAGTGCACTGCTTTTGTACGTTTGACTGAATTGTACAATTATGTTTATTTCCTACTGTCGTTTATAATGGTTATTGTTGTCGATTTAAATATTGTTGTTCAATAAATATTATTTATATGAATACGTTGTATTTGTTATTGAAAAAGCGTTCATTAGTCTGTAATATGGATTGAGTGAAAGTTACATTAATACACCATTAGATGGTGGCAAACTTTACGAGTCAGTCGCAAGAGACTTTTAAATTGAAACAGACTTTTGTACACAAAGGACATTGTTTTAATGCTGTTATGGAAAATTACCATAACTGTAAAAAAAAAAAAAAAAAGAAAAAAAAAGACAACAAAGGTCGCTTTCCTCAGCAGACATTCAAATGGATTTTTATAATGGATATAATATTATGGACATCGACTTGAAGAATGAATGTTATATCAGACACAGGTAATGCTCGCTCAGGCAATCTCTCTCTCTCTCTCAATAATACTGTACAACATACAATGAGTTCCTTCGTTACTAGTTCTAAAGTGACGTTTTAGAATTAGTAACGGAGCCTTGGTCAAACTGTCAACTTGAGATTTGAAT
This sequence comes from Elopichthys bambusa, assembly GCA_037101425.1. NCBI lineage: Eukaryota > Metazoa > Chordata > Actinopteri > Cypriniformes > Xenocyprididae > Elopichthys > Elopichthys bambusa. The sequence goes on along the minus strand of CM074451.1, from coordinate 2,577,157 downwards.
CTGTGTCGGAAGGAAGTAGTTCTGCACAAAATAGGGTTTTAAAGACACTCCGTTGTTATTTATTTACACACTTGTGCCGTCGAACTGTTGTATAAATGCAATATCACACTCGTAGTCGTGCGATATGGTTGTTATTACATGCTGATATACAGCCATATCGCACGGCTACTATATATATATATATATATATATACACACACATACATACATACATACATACATACACACATACACATTTTGGCAACTTTATAATATTCATAAAGAAATTTCACATGCTGCACTGTACAAGCAGTGTGATATCATAGACATCCAAATTTTTTAAAACCGTATGCATTACACCGTATATACACTGTGCAGTACGTCGTTCGCTAGTATTGTGAACATTTAGCAGGGATTTCCAGATCATGTGCACACAGCTCAGCGGTTTTCACCGTGGTTGCATCATCACATGCTGGTCATTCCCATCTGTCTCCTGCACTCCGGACTGGACAGAAGCTGCTGGCGGTGGGTCTGTATTATGAAGTGAGCGCGGCGCTTTATGAGTGTCAGTGGGAGGACAGGCAGACACACGGGCCCTGAGGATGATGAATGTGCAGCGGCTCGCTCACATTATCCTGTTATTATATCAGCACTGAATCTGCTGATATGAATCACACCATCACGCACCGCATGGACTCCTACTCATGTGAAGATATACAACGGCGCCTTCCTCCAATAATAAAACCGGGACGGAAAGAGAAAACAGGAGTAGAGGAAGAGAGGAAATGACAAAGTCATCAAACACAAAGCAGAAGATGAGAGGAGGGAAATGATAAACAGCAGCTGGCAGGACAAGAAAAGAAATGAAAGATGGAAAGAAACAGAAGAGAAGACCTAGCGAACAAGACAGAAACATACACAAACCTCAGCAAATGCTTGATCAACACACTAAGTATGCAGTGTATGATACACACACTTAAAGGTGCAGTACATTCCATTCACTTAGCAAGTGAATTAGACATGCCCCTCCCTTCCAAAGCCCCGCCCCACAAAAAATACCATAGAGACTGTAGTCAGAATACTAATGCTAATTATTATACAGAAAAATATGAGTAAAGTCCCATATCTAATTTAATGAAATATAAAATTATCATTAAATATTAAATATAAAATGAAATAATTAAATTACATATTTGTGTGTGCAATGTATTTTCATGGTTATTATAGTTAAGATTAATACAATTTTTACTATAATAAGCAACATACTGACATTGGTATAGTTTTGTCTAATTTAATTAAATATTAAAAATATTAAATATACAATGAAATTCTTTAATAAATAATACAATTATTAAATTACATATTTGTGCTATGTATTTTATGCTTATTACAGTACTATAATCTTTACTATAATAAGCAGCTGTCATCTGTAAAGTTTTGTCTAATTTAATTAAAATGTAAAAATATTAAATATACAATACGTAATATGATTAATTTAATAAATAAAACTAATTACATATTTTGTGTGTGCTTTGTATTTTTATCCTTTTTATGGAGTTTTAGTCAAAATACTGATTATTATACAGAAAATTATTAATATAATAATGAAAGAGATTTTTACTATAAGCAGCATAAAAATACAGTATTATTAACACAAACTAAAAATATCAAAATTCATCCAAGGTGGTGGCTGATTTACAAAAAAAATTATAAATGTAATTTTAATTATGAACATTTTTTATACAATAGCAAACATTTTTTTTTTTTTAAAAGCTTTAAAATAGTTTTATCAGCCTAATTAAAAACGGACTGCTTAACAGACTCACCAGGGTTTGAGAAAGAGCTTTAGAGAAAACACAAGCATTGCAACTGATCCGAGACAGATGTGTGTGCAGAAAGATAGAGAAAATGATACACTCCTGTCTCAAATTACACAACATGTCCTTCCGAATTTTCTGCCGGTTTAACAAACTAATCCAGCAGGAATCTCTGAGCAGATGAGAGACAGAACAGAAAGCCACTGATGGATTTGTTTGCTTGTGTAAGTAGGAGGTGAGAGAACAACCTGAGCTATAATTATCCCCTGACGGCTCACACACCTACTGCTGCACACACAAACACTAATTAATTCATTGTAAATGAACAGCACTAGTGTATAGAAGCTTTCTTTACACTTTGTTTCAGTCTAGTGCATCAGCGTTAATCTCGTCAACAAAAATACTAATTAAAATGCTTGTTGTTTTTGTTTTTGATTTAAAAAAAGTGTTGCAAATACAAAGGTGAACTAAGTTACATGCAAGTCAGAATGTGCATATGCTGTTGTCATAATGTATTACACAAAAATGCAATATTCTAAACAGTCTCTAGAAGAGAACATAGTACATTTTTAACTTCTGTACATTCATTACATGCTATTTAGGAGCTCATTTAAAAAAAAAAAAAATTCCTGTGTAAATAAAATAAATATTAACTGAAGTTAGGCATGTGATGCTATCAAATTTTCATGTTGCGATTAATTGCTGAAGCTTTTATCACGGTATACGGTATTATCACAATATTGAAATAAGTGTTGAAAAAAAGTGTTGTCATAGTATAACGTTTATAATGTTAGTATAACGTTTAAATACAATAATACAATACACCAAAAATATATAAAGTAAAATTATCAAACAGATTAAAGTGCAAAAGAATTAGGCTATAAAGAACAACAGGTAACACTTTTCAATAAGTTCTCATTATTTAATGCATTAACTAAGATTGAGCAATAGCTACATTTGTTACAGAAAGTATTATTTTTTGTTAATGTTAGTTAAGAAATACAACTGATCATTGTTAGTTTTATCTCAGGTCCAATAAATAAGTTCTTTTGATTTTAGTAATGTTTTTAAACAGTAACTAAGAAATTAACATTAACTAAGAATAATTAATGCTTTATAAGTATTTTTCATTGTCAGTTCGGTAATAATGAATTAACATGTTAACTAATGAAGCCGTATGTCTCAAAGTTTTACTGAACAATAACAAATAATCAGAACATTTCTAATCATTAGGGCATGTTGTAGTCCAGATTAAAATATAAAAATGTTTAAGTTTGAAAATAAATAGCCTATTAAATCTTTAAGTATTAAGTATTTGGTGCTGTGATAAACAACATTGAGATTACAAAAAGCTCAATGGCTGTTTGAAGCATTTTAAAAACTTCACTAGCGCAGTTGCTTTGTTTTGCGGGGTTTTCCGGGGTAACCGCTGCATTCTGCTGTTCCATCAGCACCCTCTGCTGTCAGAGAGTGAACGTGCAATTCTCTTTCACTCGTTCCGCCATGTGCTTCTCATGCACATTGGACTTGTTTACATCTGAGCGCGTGTCCCTTTGACGCAGAATACAGCAGTGTTGTGGATTTTATGGGGAAAGTATTATTCAATGCATTATAAAAATTGTATTAATTGGTAATAAATTATTATTTACGGTATTTTGAAGTGCCCATGATAACAATATCGTGCATATTCATTATCGTGATATATCGCATTACCGAATATCGGCACATGTCTAACTGAAGTAAAATAAAATATTTCAAAAACTTGTTTTAATTCAGCTAGTTGCCAAAGCAACATTTCTCACTTTTATTTACTTTAACTTGAACTAAAATTACAAAAACAGAAATTAAAATAAAATGATATTAAAATATATAATATTGTATTATATCATATAATATTACATACATTTTAATAATAGTATCTTAATGATACTAAAATAACAATTGTTAAAAAAAATGTTATGTTAAAAATTGCCTTTTTATGTTTAATACTTAAATTGTAAATGAACAGATTTTGTGAAGATTTGGTTAAACATATATATATATATATATATATATATATATATATATATATATATACATACATATAATATATACATATACATATATTATACAGTATGTAAGTTCTAAAGTATATAGTTCTATAACAATATTATAAATGTATGCTTTTCTGGTCAAAAAAATATTGACACATTTTTGTCAATTTGCATGTTTTCATCAAACTAAAAAACTAAAACTGTCCTTTCAATCAAAGTGAAAGGGACAAAAAAGAATGAATAACATGATCAAATATTTAAAATCATCAAAAGATTAAAAACTATGACTAATGCAAATAAGTCCTACAAAAATTAACCCTTACTAAAGTGACTAAAGAATAATATTAAAATTTAAAGTCTGTGGCATTTAGAGTGGTTGCTATGGCATTGCTATGCGGTTGCTAGAGTGTTGTCTTACATTAGTCCACCCTCAAGTCTCTGTGATAGTCAGGTCTCAAGATAAGGCTCAGGCCCTTCCTTTAGTGTAAGTCTGTTTTCCTTTTTATCTGTCCATCTTTGTGTTGTCATTACTGCCGTGAGCGACTTGCACAAACTTTAAAGTGGGAAACCAGGTGGCCCTGGGACAGTCTTGTCACTCATAGATCCAGTTTAAGCTGAAAAAGAATAGGAATATATCATACTGATATATTACAGTGCAAGTGTGAGCAATAGTAATACTGATACTTGGTACCATTAATTAATTAAATATGCTTTTATAAATGCAATATTAAAAAAGCAAAATCCTTTAAGACAAGACACCACAGGTGAATATGGTAATAAAAAAAATAGATATCACCATGTTATGTTTAAATAAGCAAATTAGGCATTATCTAATAAAACATTTAAATAATTCACATAGATTTCCAGATAATAAATATGAACATTTGATAAAGCCAGGATCAAAATTCTTGTTTCATTTTGTTGACATATTAGAGTTAAAGGTTTTTACTGAGGGGATTTTGGATATCTCTTTTTATCACTCCATAAATCAGAAAATACTGTCAACAGCCAGAAAAATATACATTTTCACCATGTTTTTAGGAATGAAATGTTGTATAAAACCAGGTGAAAGATATATGAACAAACCCCACAGTAAAAAACTTCAGAATATAGTCGGGAATAAAACTGTAAATTTTGGTGTATGTAAGTGCTGCTGAAGTGGAGAAAAAAACTTTAACGATATGTATTGTAATTGAAATCTACAGACTCAAATAGAAAAAGTGCAATAAAATAAACACTAAAAAGTGTATTTTTGGATGTTTTCTTACCACTAGTCTGAAACAACATTTTCTGAAAAGCCAAACATCCCAAAATCTCAAAATTGACCAGTGTGTGAAAAAAAAAAGAAAAAAAAAAAGATTTTGCCTGCAGTGTCTTGCCTACAATCTTGTGATTCTTAAATAAAGATGTTTTTAGAGAGCGGTTTTGTGTGGGCAGGGTTTAGTCTGGATGTGTCCCACACTATAAAATCACTGGTCTGTACCGTCACTGTAATCGTTAACCTCAGATGGTTTTAAAGGTGTGCAGTTAAACTGTCAGCTTTCACTACAGACCCTTTGTGTGCTTTACAAGGACTGCAGTGACTCACGACTGAAGAAAGAGAAATCTTTAGCAAAATGAGGACAGTATTCAAGAAACTTCACAATTCCTGATAGATTTTTTCACTTGCTCTCTGAGCCAATTTCATCTAATACATTAATGACAGCCGCAAACCCAAGCGAAGCACAGATGACAGTTATTCACCATCAACCCAAAAGAACCCAATAATCATTTCCATCTGAGGAACATCTGTGTTGATGGAGAGGAGCGCTATGATAAATGAAGCAGCATATATTAAATAACTTGATAAAGTGCTGAAGAAAAGATGAGCACTGGTTCCGGGAGTAAATAAATATTTATATTTATTACAATGTAAACTACTAAGAAAAGAGATACTGTGTATTCCATTTGCAGAGTTTCAGAATTATCTTAAAAGTGGACTTTATGGCAGTCAAAAGAGACCAAATCAAGTCGAATCTCAACCAGTTTTCAATGCTGAAGCGAAAAGCAAAGATGATGTGTGACAAATGAATGAACACATCTTCCATCTCTCTGCCCACCAGAGCAAACCCACTCGAGACCATCCAGCCACCCACAGACAGAGATAGAAGACTGATAGTGATCAGAGGATGGGCTGTGTTCACAGATATCTGCGCTTCAGGTCTAATCTCTTTATCAACACATGAAGACAGAGGCCTGCGGGGCCCGACACATTCATGAACATCAGCTGAGAGACACATGCATTCAACTAATTCAAACCTGATTCTTCACAATGACATGTAATTGTATGGATGTTGTTTGTTCTGGAATTATTATCTAGAGAACAAAATGAACCAGAACACCCTGGAAACCACATGGAAACATGCTAACAACCAATCAGAAGATCTTAGCAACTGCATAGCAATGCCCTGGCAACCACCCAGTACACTCTAAAAAAAACCCCAAAGAAAACACCCCACCTTAACAACCACATAGCAAACACTCTAACAACCACCCAGAACTATACTAACCTGGAAACTGCATAGCTGGAATGCAAGCACTTACTCAGAAGACCTTAGCAACTGCATGGCGACACTCTGACAACGACCCAGAACACCCTAGAAACCCCCCCACCCAGAACACCCATAGCAGGAATGCGAGAATCGAACCCTCCCAGAACACCTTAGCAACCGCACAGCAACATCCTAGCAACAATGCAGGACACCCTAGAAACCACCTGGTACCTAGCAACCACCTCACCCTATCAAATGCATAGCGGTAATGCAATCAACCTCCCAGAACACCAACTACTTCGAAACGCTCAGAAACCTTAGAAACCACTTAGCAACAACCACACCCTAGCAACTGCAAGCACTCATCCAAAACACCTTAGCAATGATATAGCAACACACTAGAAACCACCTAGCAACCACCTCACCCTGGCAACTGAATAGCGGTAATACAAGCACCCTCCCAGGACACCCACTACATCGCAACGCTCTGATAAGCACCCAGAAACCTTAGAAACCACCTAGCAACAGCCACACCCTAGCAACTGCAAGCACCCACCCAAAACACCTTAGCAATGATATAGCAACGCCCTGGCAACAACCCAGAACACCCTAGAAACCACCCCACCCCATCAACTGCACAGCAGAAATGAAAAACCGAACCCTCCCAGAACACCTTAGCAACTCCATAGCAACACACTAGAAACCACCTAGCAACCACCTCACCCTGGAAACTGAATAGCGGTAATACAAGCACCCTCCCAGGACACCCACTACATCGCAACGCTCTGATAAGCACCCAGAAACCTTAGAAACCACCTAGCAACAGCCACACCCTAGCAACTGCAAGCACCCACCCAAAACACCTTAGCAATGATATAGCAACGCCCTGGCAACAACCCAGAACACCCTAGAAACCACCCCACCCCATCAACTGCACAGCAGAAATGAAAAACCGAACCCTCCCAGAACACCTTAGCAACTCCATAGCAACACACTAGAAACCACCTAGCAACCACCTCACCCTGGCAACTGAATAGCGGTAATACAAGCACCCTCCCAGGACACCCACTACATCGCAACGCTCTGATAAGCACCCAGAAACCTTAGAAACCACCTAGCAACAGCCACACCCTAGCAACTGCAAGCACCCACCCAAAACACCTTAGCAATGATATAGCAACGCCCTGGCAACAACCCAGAACACCCTAGAAACCACCCCACCCCATCAACTGCACAGCAGAAATGAAAAACCGAACCCTCCCAGAACACCTTAGCAACTCCATAGCAACACACTAGAAACCACCTAGCAACCACCTCACCCTATCAACTGCATAGCGGTAATACAAGCACCCTCCCAGAACAACTACTTCGAAACGCTCTGATAAGCACCCAGAAACCTTAGAAACCACTTTAGCAACCACCCAAAACGCCTTGGCAACCACCCAGAACACCCTAGAAACCATCTCACCCTAACCATGGCAACCTCACAGCAACACCCTAGTAACAACCACCCAGAACGCCCTAGAAACGATCATGGTGGTGATTTTTGCAACAACCAGCACCACTCATTCACTAGTTATTAAATACTATTTTATTATCTATAGTTTTTAGTATTTATATTATATTATTTATATTTATATGCTGAAAAAAAGTTCACACAAAATTGTTCACAATAGTTTGAAGTAACATCAACGAACCACAATGACTGAAAACATATGCACAGTTGGTAAATGAGACCCATTTTCTTCAGGTAAAAATCTACTTATGCTTGCTAATTTATTTATATTTAATGCAGATGAACCTGGAGATTAATCAGCATTTTGGCTGATAGATCTAACGAGGAAAAACACACTTAATGTATACACAGCATTCACCAAAATGCTAATTTTATTCACAGGGCAATTAATTCCCATGAGCTAAAATCTCTGATCAAATGCGTGGAAACATTTATGATTTGGCTCAAAAGACACCTTAAGCATCGTAGACTAGTGTAACAAGTGCTACAGCTGGTCTCGGATCAGGAGGCAGGAGCTCCTCTCCCGACATCCTTCCAGGTGATTTCCCGTCTGAGCGGCGTCTCGGGAGGATTAGTTAACAGGCGTCTCTCTGCACCACCACCTGAGGATCAACAGAGGCTTTCTGGAAAACATGCAGTCCAGGGAGCTGAACAAAGCGGTCCAGTTTCCGTTCCCGCTCTCGCCCCATTCAGCGTGACATTGACAAATGACGCGGCGCAGGCAGAAATGTGCAACCTTCCCATGAACGCTACCAAACCATAGAGATGCAAGCTGCCGCACCAATAACCACGCCAGAGAGAGAGCGAGAGACGGGCTGTATCCGAAATCACATACTTCCCTACTATATAGTAGGCGAAAAACAGTATGTAACAAAAGAAGTATGTCCGAATTCGCTGCAGAGTAGGCAAAACCCATCCAGATGACCTACTTCTGGTGAGGTTCTGCATATGATGGACACTTTACTATCCCATGAGGCTACAGGAGAGGATTTATGAATGGAAGTGAAGTGACGCGCCTGACGCTGGTAGGTCACATGATAATGACAAAATGATGAATGTAGTACATCCAGATCACATTCATACTACATAGCACATTCTTAGCAGTCATGAAGTAATTAGTTATTCAAAATAAGTGTATATGATATCAAATGCATCCATTGTTTTAGAGAATAATTCACCCATAAACAACAGTAATCAGAACGGTCATCATTTACACACCATGAATCAATGTTTTGAACTGGTTGTTTTTAATAACTGTCATCATCCTGCTAGCGGGACGCTTGGCGCCGTTTTTATTTATTGCCGTTTTGTATCACATATTTCTGTTCATCATAAATTAGGTATCAATCAAAAGCTTAAAAACTCAGAATTCATCCTGTGCAAACCATTTTGAAATTGGACACTGCGTTACCATAGGAATGGTACCTTAAATCCTTTTAGCGGATTCATTTTACACGTTTCATTTTACAAAATTTACATTTTACATGTAAAAACTTTTCTAATCTTAACAAAACGCATATCGTCGGAAATGTCTGAATCTCAAGCTTCCATATTTGGCGTCTGTTTTGTGATAGAAGTGATATTTGGACAAAAATGTATTCATTCGTTACAGAGGAATGCATGAAAAAAAATTAATAGAATGTGTGTGACACCTGGTGGTTGTTTTTGGTATAACGCCTAAACGAAATTCAAACTTCAAATTTGGTTAAATATATGGCTTTGATTTTTTATATACATTTTAGAGTAAAAAATATTTAGTAAAATATATTTTTTATATAAAATAAAAAAACTTTTAGTACAGTACATTTGATTTACAGCAAATTTCTGTAACTTTTTTCATACTTTCATGTTTTGAAGTGCATTCATATTAGCAACAATCTTCTTTAAACCAACACCAAGCTTAAGTTATATAAGGAGTTAATAATTCATTTGAACTGATTCATAAAGCATTTTTAAATTACTTGACTGTGACAAATTTGTTTGGGGGTAAAACTATGAGGCGGGCAACATGTTAGAAACATAAAACCTGTGATATATTACAGCATTTGTCTAAATATTTATCCCACAACAAAAACAAGGATTTTAAGTGCTGCACAGGGACTTTTGGGAACAATTCTGTGTAATAATAACTTTGAGAATCAGATGTTTGAAATATAACAGTTCACTAAAATGCATCAAACTTTTTCTCTCACAATTCTTACTTTCTTTCTTACAATCTCGCAATTCTTATAACTTCTCTCAGAAACACAAACTCACAATTGCGAGAAAAAGTTGCAGTTACCTTTTTTATTTTTTAACCCTAAATAGCAATACTTATAAAACTAATAAAATGAATAAACTAAATAACCTAAATAATCATTGTATTGAAAAGAACAGCATCTTTTCCGCATAATTTTGCCTCGACATTCCAGTTAATGATGACTGAATTTTAATTTTTGGGTGACTGTCCCTTTAAAAACAAACCGATGCATGTACGCTTTTATATTGGCTAAAACTCAAAACCGTGAACGTCCAGATGAACATCAGTGGTTTTTAGATAAAGCCTTTGAAAAAGGCTTAAGACAGAATCCATCCCTCAGTAGTGGTGTGCAAATTAGACTTAATTATTTCAAATCTTCACAGCACGAGAGTGACACAAAGAACATTAGTGTAGTGCGAGTCTTTAAAAGCGCTCGGGCTGTGCGGCAGAAAGACAAAAGCTGAGAGAGGAGAATGAATTGGCCATGCCGTATTAAGAAGAATAACGGTGAAGGAAAGTGTGTCACTTTCAATATTCAGCCACACATCAGGAGAGGATGACACCGTGTCTTTCACAAACATCACACAAACACACAGTCAACACACAAGAGCTTCATTAGAACTGACTTCACTAATGGAGCGTATAAAATGAGCTGACTTTTTGACGGACCGCTCACTTTTCATGAATGAGTGACAGTTTGGAAATGCAGAAGTTATTCTGTCTGAAGAAACTAAAAATCACACTGTAGTTAAAGTGTCCCGTTAGGCTTTTTCGAATATTATCAAAGTGCGAGTCGTCAGTAATTCCAGTCTCACTTCCTGTTACAAACCTACATAATGTCACAAATTTGCATAATGCCAGTCTACGGTCTTCATTGGCTGCCCATGATCAAAGTCTGCTTTGACCCTCGAACACTGTAGTTGTAGCTGAGACTGGAAGAGTTTGGTTTGTGATGTTCATGTCGAGAAGACGCTGTTTTCAGCTCTGCGAATCAACTTTGATGCACTTCAAAAGCGAGACTCGCGCTGGAATTGATACAGTAAAACCGACGCCATCGTTACTGTTAGTATCACTGTGTATCAAGTGCTGAAATTCAGATATGGTAATGAGCGTTACGTTTCTGACACGCACTGTAAGCGGTGGACCAATCGCAACAGACTGGGGCACCTGACCAATCAGAGCAGAGAAGACCAATAATGACAGAACAGCAATTTTTGAAAGAGAAACATTTGTAACATTATAAATGTCTTTGACTCTTACTTTCAATAAATTTAATGTGTCCCTGGTGAATAAAAGTATAGATTTCTTTTTCAAAAAAAAAAAAAAATCTTACTGACCCCAAACTTGAACAGTAGTGTAAAAATTCCACCAATATATTTCATAAGAACTTTTCATTATTAATATAATTTATACACTAAGTCAGCATGAATATCTTGGCAGAATATTTTTTTACCTACTTTGGTATGTCACACTTCAAAAGTATCTACGTTATTTTTTTTAATCCTGTTATTGCACTTAGAGTCAAATTTATCATTTTATAAAGTAGCATCAGATTAAATAGCAATGAATTCCTCAATATGCCATTATGCATATTAGCCCAGCAAATTCCATATTCTACACTTTCATAGCATTTTCCCCCAACAAATCCATTTATTTTTATGTCTCTTGCACAAAAAACGGACATATTTTGCTAAGTAAGACTGTACTGTATCTTTAAAGTACAGTGACTAGCTCTTGAAACAATCAGGGGTGAATCTCAGGGACGGTTCACATCCTCGTGGATTGTAAACATGTCATGTTGCAGATGTCAGCATCAGCATAACGCATCGCTCTCGTGCCGACAGACCTGTCAGTGACCGTTCGCTCCAGCGTCTGGACGACATTGCTTCACGAGTGGCTGCCTCGGCCCTCGGGCGGCTCCAATCATTTCATATTTCTCTCAAGCAACGCCTCATGAAGCACAATCTATAGTATAATGTCATGGGACAAGTACCAAGATAAAGAGAGAAAGCACAGAAACAAGCACATCTCCAGCCCCACGGCCACATCAGACACAACATGTTTCACAGCGAAAGAGGCTCTTAAACGAGCTGCGCACGGGATAATGAGTCAAAGATGAAATAAAACGCATTTCATTACGCGCTTAGTGCTTTGTATGGATCTAAAGCTTTTCCTTTTTGTTTATGATCACACTTTTCTGCCATTTTCTCCAGTACCTTGCTGTTTTAAGCATATTTTAACACTTTTTCTGCATATAAATGATTAATTACCAGCATGTTCTTTCAGAAATTGCTGTTATGGATCATAAAGCACTACTGTAAATAATATATTATACAATTCTGGCAGCCAGAAAGAATCATAAAACACATTATAACAGCATTTGGTGGTTCCCAAAATACTGAAAATACTACCTGTCAAATGTCTGGATTTTTTAGTAACACTTTATTTGAAGCCTATATACATAATTCATCATGAAAGTATTTTCGTAATGCTTTGAAATACACTTTATTATCAACTGTATGTTCTCATAAATACTCACATATTCACTGTAATCTATGGAAGCTTGTTTAAAAATAAAAAATAATTATTTTTTTAAAAGATGTAACTTTTTATCTCACAATTCTGACTTTTTTTTCCTCACAATCGCAACTTATAAAGTCAGAACTGTGAGATGTAAACTCGCAATTCTGAGAAAAAACATCAGTTTTTTTTTTCCCTCACAATTGGACATTATAACATGCAACTGCGAGTTTATATCTTGCAATTTAGACTTTATAATCACACAATTCAGACTTTATATCTCGCAATTCAGACTTTATATCTCGCAATTCAGACTTTATATCTCGCAATTCAGACTTTATATCTCGCAATTCTGACTTTATAACTCGCAATTCAGACTTTATAACTCGCAATTCAGACTTTATATCTCGCAATTCAGACTTTATATCTCGCAATTCAGACTTTATAACTCGCAATTCAGACTTTATATCACGCAATTCAGACTTTATATCTCGCAATTCAGACTTTATATCTCGCAATTCTGACTTTATAACTCGCAATTCAGACTTTATATCACACAATTCAGACTTTATATCTCGCAATTCAGACTTTATATCTCGCAATTCAGACTTTATATCTCGCAATTCAGACTTTATAACTCGCAATTCAGACTTTATATCACGCAATTCAGACTTTATATCTCGCAATTCAGACTTTATATCTCGCAATTCTGACTTTATAACTCGCAATTCAGACTTTATATCACACAATTCAGACTTTATATCTCGCAATTCAGACTTTATAACTCGCAATTCAGACTTTATATCTAACAATTCAGACTTTATATCTCGCAATTCAGACTTTATATCTCGCAATTCAGACTTTATATCTAACAATTCAGACTTTATAACTCGCAATTCAGACTTTATAACTCGCAATTCAGACTTTATAACTCGCAATTCAGACTTTATAACTCGCAATTCAGACTTTATAACTCGCAATTCACTTTATAACTCGCAATTCAGACTTTATAACTCGCAATTCAGACTTTATATCACACAATTCAGACTTTATATCTTGCAATTCAGACTTTATATCTCGCAATTCAGACTTTATATCTCGCAATTCAGACTTTATAACTCGCAATTCTGACTTTGTATCTCACAATTCTGACTTTATATCTAACAATTCTGACTTTATAACTCGCAATTCTGACTTTATAACTCGCAATTCTGACTTTATATCTAACAAATCAGACTTTATAATTCACAATTCTGACTTTATATCTAACAATTCAGACTTTATATCTAACAAATCTGACTTTATAACTCACAATTCTGACTTTATAACTTGCAATTAGGAGTTTCTCGCAATTTGAGAAAAAAAGTTGTGAGATGATCTTTTTTATTTTTTATTTTATGGCAGAAACAAGCTTCCATAGTAATCAGTTGTTAACTAAAACTGTAAAAAATTAATTAAAATAAAGCTGAAATAAAATAAAATATACATATGACAGAAAATTTAAATAAAAACAATGCTAACTAGAAATAAAATAATAAATAAAGTAGAAACAAATTAAAGCCAACTAGAAAAAAACATAGGAGAAATGACATAAGCTCAACAAAAAATGACTAAAACTTTAACTAAAATTAAAACGAAAATTAAAAAACGAAAGCTAATCCAAAATAAATACTGAATAAATACTATAATAGTTTATAAATAATATTAACACATGATCAACACCCAATGTCAGGGAATCATGCAATCAAATGCATTTCGTTTTAAAGGTGTAACCATTAATATGTAAATATTTTCATCTGTTT
>CM074451.1:2502720-2557720 GCA_037101425.1 Elopichthys bambusa | reverse complement strand
ACTCTAGTGCACTGAAATGCCCACCAATTTCACTATATTCACTTACCAGAAATGTTGATGCTTTCTTCACTGTCGAACCATCAGAAATGAGCATATGATTCATGATGACACTAAATGAAAATGATGGACAAAATCATATTAGAATGATACATGGAAATAGAAAGAAGAATAAAAGACAAAAACATTTGCAAATTAACGAATGAAAGTAAACTTACAGTAAAAAGAACAGAAAAGAGCTAAATTAAATGATGCAGTTTCACAGGATTGCACCTAAAATGTTGCCAGAAGCCATAAATGATCAAGTTAACCATTATAAAATGGACATTATGACACTATAATGTACCTCATACAGTTAAATATATTATAAAACAATTATTATTTAAATGCACGTTCAACATACAAATCTTACTAGTTGCATATTTGCATTTTTCCGGAGGTAAATTGTGATTTCTCAGTCAGCTGTAAAATCCACGTCAACAGCTTCTGAATCATTCAGACACACTGAACGCAGCCACATACAAGCGGAAAAAACTGAACGAGACCAAGCGCCATCCAATGAAGAAAAATCAGCCACAGCGGCAGGTGATGTCAGCGGTCATTGTTTTGAGTGATGGCTGGAGAAATGAAATGTGCGTGCGTTGGTGTGTTTCTCCTCATGAACATCACTGCTGATGCTTATTAGTGTTCACTGACTGCAGCTGCTTCTTCAGAGTAAACAAACCAGTAACTAACTTGGTAAAAACGCCAATGGACATGTCTGTCAGATGCGGTCTTCTGTTAATATATATATGTGTGGACACAAAGCTCTGCAGTACAACACTACACAAAGGCTGTGACATCATAGATTCAAATTTGAGGGTAAAAACTGTAAAAAATCTCAGGGTCATATTTCATGCAAAAAAAAAAAAAAACAAAGATTTTTCCGCACTCCCACAACCTTAAAAAAAATGCTTATTTTATTTAAAAAATAATGTCTGTTTTTTAGTTTTTGTTTTTTTTTTTGTTTTTTTTTAAAAGACACTGACAGCATGATTCAATTGTCATAAAAATGATAGGTCATAAAAATATAGTTTTCATCTGATTTTGATGTAAAATATGGCCCAGACATTAGATTTACCTTCGTATTTCAGTTATATGTCATCACAAACAGAATAATAATCTTATGATAGCAACTTTCACCTGATCGCAAACTTAAAGGTAGGGTAGGCACCTTCACATAGACTAGCACTAGCAAGTTAGCTTTGAAAGCATTAGATCCCACCCTCCCTTCAGAGCGCCTCCAAAATCACGCCCCCTTCAAAACACATGAACGTGTCACGAGAGTCTGCGTCAAATTACCTCATGTCTCAAAGCACATAACATTACAATTATAATGAACGTAAACAACTTATTTGTAGCACCTGACTGCTGCAGATTCATTTCGCCGTTGATAATGTTGCAATACAAATGCATAAATCCGAGTTTGAGGACGTGAACAGGGTCGCCATCTTATAATTATGGTTACGACATATCGTGAACATAGCGCAATCTCGTTGTTTTGTTCAGGAGGAACTGTAAACTGCTGTTTGTTTGTGGCTCTTGGTGACTGACGTCTGTCTACGACTCGTTTGAACCAAATGCAATGATTGGACGAAAATGTTTTGGCCCTGAGACTTCCACATCCAAGTCATTTTAATTTTATTAACGCGTGATTAATGCAGCGCGCTCTTTCTGTTTGACCCTTTGGCTTTACCCTCAGTTGGAGAAATGTGGCGTCTGTCATTTCTATGCAACCATGAACTGCGCTTTCCACAACGATGAGGAAGTTTCAGCAACCCTTATTATCTACACTGCACGTGTCTGCGGTGCGTTACGGCTCCGATGCAGCCACCGGAGTCGATCGCGGCCACGCTAGTCAATGCTTGTATTTACACCAGCCGCACCGTGGCACGTTTCAGAAGCATGCCAGAGGTGGCTCGCCCTTGCGTTAGCTTTACTAATAAATATATTTATGGAGATGAGAAATAAAAACCACCCTGTACAGCTATGAACAGCTGTTTGGTTGAGCTTTCGATGTTTTGTTACGGAAAAAACGTAAAGATTACAGACAAAAAGTGTGATTAAGTTGCGATTAATCACGAGTTAACTCACGACAATCATGCGATTATTCGCAATTAAATATTTTAATCGATTGACAGCCCTTGTTTTAATATTTACTTGTGTTATTGATTGCTATCAGGATGTGAAGAGAGTTTCAACCAGTACAACAAAAACCTTGCCTACCCTACCTTTAAGCATCTAAGACAACCTCCAATGGTCCCACAGCTTTTAACAATATTACTTCCTCCATCCTCGCTGTTCCTTGATCTTCTGTAGCACATCACGATCAAGTGTTTCACCCGGACACACACTGAGAGGAGAAACACAGCGCTCCGTGGAGAATTAGATGAGGTGAGATGAATGCGACAGGTCACTGCGAGACCGCTGAACGGCCGAAGACAAAATACTGTTTCCTGAACAGACCTCAGCAGCCTAGAGCTGATGAAATGACACAGTCCAGAGAGATTCCCACTGAATACACGCCTCATCCAAGTCTAAACCTACAATATCTACCTAAAAAATATCTACACTACTTAAATGTTTGGCCAAAACGTGCTGGGTAGTTTTATTGAACTCAACTATTGTTTAAAAATGACTATATGTCTGGCTTAAAATGAACCCAAAATAGGTTGGAAATTAAAAATCAGACACAATTATTAGAGGCAACAATAACGAAAAGGTGAACATTTATTAATAAGCAATTTGATAAATGTTTATTGTTTAATTATTATTCATTAAACTTATTAATAAATGTTCATTTCCAACATATTTTGGGTGTATGTTAAGCAAGCAATAGTCATTTTTAAACAATAGTTAAATAAAACTACATTTAACCCATTTTCAACCCAACTTAGGTTATTTTTAACCCAGCATTTTTTTTTTTTTTTTTTTGTGTAGTCTGAAAAAATACAAAAAATTAAATTCACAGATCAATCCTTTTGAAAGATCAATGCTTAAAGTCTGGAAAACCACAAAAAAAAAAAAAAAAAAAAAAAAAAAAAAATTAAATAATGAATAAATGTATTTATAATAAAATAAATTGATTTGTCTTTTGAGGATCTTATGATTCACCGATCATCAGAATCATATTCGCCAATCAACAGAAAAGGCTTGAAAAAAACCACAAAAATAATAAAAATTAAAAAATACATCACGTTTCTGATGAACTTTGAGGATCTTCAGCTCCACCAATCAACCTCTTTGAAAGATCAATGCTTAAAGTCAACATGAAAACATATTTTTTTTAAATAGAATGGCACCAGTGTGTGTGTGTGTGTGTGTGTGTGTGTGTGTGTGTGTGTGTGTGTGTGTGAATTAAAACTCTATTGGCGTAGAAAATGAGATTCCTCTTTACGCTATTGCTATTCACCTGACGTGTGCTGCTCTGCGGCGAGCGTCCGGCGGGTCTGCGCTCTTTGTTTCATTACTGTGAGGTCAGAGGAAAACAGAGGTTTTAAGTTGTTGTTGACATTAATTAAGCCTCGTTACCGCAGGCCACGGTATTCCCAGAGGCAGGGAAATGAACACCAAAGGTACTGAACACAAGCACGTTAAGCTGTCGATCACTCCAGAGACACAGGAAGCGGTTCTGTTTTAGATGAAAAATGAACAATAACACAATGGTCGACCTAATTGGGTGAATCTCACCAAAATGTGGCCAGTCAGAAGGGATGCAGTTTTATTTTGCATAAAGAAAATGAAGTCTATTTTTTTGCATTATGACAAGACAATCAAGCCTTCATCCATGAGCAGAAAACCATAGGACTCCATGGGCCTACTTAACCACGAGCACTTGTGTAAATCAACACATAATGATCTTAATCTTTCCATAAATCTATTTGAAGGAAACACCGACTTAGTTTTAATCCAGTGCGGTCTGATCTGGCCAATCTTTCACTATAAATCCATTACAAGATCATACAAACGTCCAGGCCTCCATGTCCTCTAATCCAGAGCATCAGCGCACATTCAGATCCGTTTCCTGATCCTACTGTATTGGCCCTCTTAATATTCCTCATGAATATCAGCTCTGATCACATTCTGCCCTTTAATTTCATGGTGAGCGACCCACAATTCAGTGTGTGAACTCTTTCATCAGCATGATGCATGCCTGGGTTCATCAGCACTGATTTATTCATTGCATTAGTCATCTATTGTTCGTGCAATTGAAAAAAAAAAAAAAAAAAACCTCTTAAATTAATAAAGAATATGCATTTATGAAATATCACTTCCATTTCCCAGTGCATATACTGTAGAATATGTTCAATATCCAGGCACTATGGCTAGAAAAACAATGTGAATCTTGAAATGCACATGACTTTTTCCTAGCTATTTCTGCTTTTTTCTGTGATGCAAATAAGAAATAGGCCTAATTTTGAAAATTTGAAATCACAAGCATCTTAATTTGGCTAAAAATGGAAGATGTTGTGAGTTTACTATAAAAGCAATGCAAAGCAGTACCATGGTATGACCCATAAAATAATATATATTAAGGAAACCATTCTGCCCTATGGTATAAACATCTGATACCGTCAAAGTTAAAGTGTAACACCAAATTTCAACCATGTTTTACCATGTCAATACTATGGTATTCTTTAATGTATACCTAAAAACCATATAAACACCCTAAATATGGCAATCATTCGGTGTAGTTCATGTCAAAGTACCATGGTACTTTTTTTTTTCCAATTTAAAAGTCATAGAATGGTAACATCACCGTATTTTAACCATCGCAATTCCTTGTTTTTGGAGATTATCAATACAGCTGCCTTAAAAACACTAACATTACCATTGCTGACCTATAGTACTTTTTATATAAGGTTCAAAAGCCACAAAATGATATTTCTGGACATTACTATAAAGCTTATACCATGTTTTTTTTTTTTTTTTTTGGATATAAATACAGTAACCATTCAGTATCATGGGACAGATCAACATTCAACACCTTTAGTGAAGCATACAGCCACAGGACTTTGGTTAAAAAGCTATAGAATGGAAACACCATGTTTTAACCGTTATAATACTGTATTTTAGATACTACCAATATACCATGGTATTGTTTGAAGTACCTTAAAGGACCTTTATATGAATATGTTAAACAAACAGTACCAAGCAATTGCCACCTAATACCACTGATGGCAATAGCATGGTATTTATTGAAGTTGCACCTTAAAGTAACATGGTATATAAGGTAATTATCCAGTAGGCTACCATGATATCAGCATCAAATACCATGGTACCACCTGTCAATAACCACAGTGCAGTTGTGTGGTCTGGTCTGTATTCTGCGCATCTCCATCAATGTGCCGTTTGCGCGCAGTTCGGCTTCAAATTACAGCCGTTACGAACCTCAAACCCGTTAAAATTCGAGTATAGAACCGGATCGATCTCACAAATCTTACCGTTGCTGGATATGTGGTTCTCCACGTCGTCGTTTCCAGCTTGTCTGAGACTGGCACTAAGTTGGATATAGAGTCCCATACATTGTAAACTCCTCAGAATCACTCCAAACGCGCCCATCACTGCTCCCTGTAAAACACTCTCTCACATCAGGTGAAAATATACGGCTTTAAGAGATAGATCCAGGTGTGGTGAGTGTTTACTGGTGGTTTTTGTCCCTGATGACAGCGGCAGGAGAGGCTGAGAGGAGAGGCTGCGTGTGTTTGCAGTCGCCCACTGATGCGATTTGATTCTCCGCGAAGAGAAACTCCCTGGATCTAACCAACGCGGCGGAGGAATGGAGTGCGGCGGCTGTCATTAGGGAATTTCAATCAGGCGGAACAATATTACGAAGAGATTTTTTACAGCGAAGCGTCGCGAACGGTCAAAGATCAACGGTCGTCGCGGAATGAGGTAAAATTACATATATGAAAATGTTTCTGAGGTAAATTTAACAAATTTTTAAAATGTAGACGGTTTTATTTCAGTCATCAACAAGTATGATATTGTTGGCATCCTGTTTAACTGTTTTTCAGTATCTTGGACTGAGCACAACTGCTGCTGCTTTCTCCACATTAGGCCTATATTACTGAATACTGGCTACTATTTTATTAACATAATATGTTAAACAATGTTTAGTGGTATGGTGATTAATCTGGATAGTGGGACTGAACCTGTGCCTGACTGGAATGATTATTCCGCTTAAAAGGTATAATTCACCTAAAAATGAAAATGTTGTCATCATTAACTTTAAGTTGTTCCAAGCCTGTATGACTTACTTTACTTTCATCTGAGGAACACAAAAGAAGACATTTCACAATAACTTGATGTTTTTAAAGAGGAAAGAAATACAGATTTGACATGAGGATGAGTAAAATATTTTAGTGTTAACTTTAAAAATGAATTTTAAATTGTGCATATCTTTAAACATCTACATTTTACAATCATTATATCCACAGCATGATACAAGCAACAAGTCAAGTTATCATATTACTGATTGAATGAGTAATTGAATAATGAAAAACGTAACCTCTATGCCTTTCACCAAGCTGAAAATGGAAGGTGAAGTAAAGCACATTGCATTGTGGAACACAATAATCACAGTGTGCTTCGGATAGCAAGCAGAAAATGCAAAAACAATTGCATATAATGTATTGTACACAGAAAAAGTACTAGCAGTATGTTATTCTGAACATAATCAATGATGTAAAGGCGGATTAAACTCAATACTTAATACAAATATAATACATAATATTTATACCTAAAAAAATATAGACTGGTAATCAGTAAACATTACTTTAGAATATAATTAAAGCACCTTGACATATAACACAGTACTTTTTGTAATGATAAAAATTATTTTAAATGTTTTTTGGGAGATAAATACTCAGGGAATGCTATCCAACATCTTACTCACCTACTAAATGAGCAAGTCATTTCAATCTTTCCCTGTGACCTGCAAAATATTGGGTACTATAAAGTGGAAATAAAGGAATATTCCCGCCACAGGTTTGTATCAATTTATCCGATGCAAGGAGGTGAAAATCAGAGCTCACAGAGCTCAACTCAATCACTCGGAAAAAGACAATTATTCCGAGCTCTCTGGGCTGTGAAATTGCTGTTGAATCACCGTTAGCGCGCCGGTGTCATAATCACTGATAAGAGATGCGTGCTGGGATACCTGCCCTTCCCGTCAATTCAAAATGCAAATAACGATCCTGAGTTTTATATGGGTGATTTCGGAGGGTGGGGTGGGGGAAAGCAGATGTTGCTCTGCGTGAGTCGTTGCGGCCTCCACCCTGCCACAGCACACCAATGAGACAAAAGTGATTGGCATTCGCTACCGACAAGCATCGCTACGGTAATGAGCGTGTCCTTGAAGCGCGCCAGGCGCTCGGCCCTGTTCTGTAGTTACCGCTCATTTGCATTTCAAGTTTGATGCGTTGGCAGAGGCACATCAATAATGTTCTCAGCACACACAATTCATCATAATGTACAATTCAACAGATGGGTAACTGTCGCACATCACCTCCTCCAATTGTCGGCATTCCTCTACAGTATTTACGCCTCCCTTTCTCTGCAAACCATCTCCCTGGTAACGACGAGAACTAGCGGCAATCACTGACCTCCAGAGACGCAGGGAAATACAGAGATCTCACAAATAAAGCTGTGCTACGCCAATAGAAGCACGGAAAGGACAGCCAGAGAATATTTAATATGCCAGAAGCATCAGCCGGGAGCAGGAAAGTGGAGCTCCTCCGGGGACAAGGCCGATGGATAAACAAAAGAGAACGTGCGGAGAAAGAGTCGGCGAGATAATGACTCCTGTGCACTTGTCCCGGGGCTAAAGGACAGGAAGTTATCACTCTACAACAACGGGGCGGAAAACGAGGGCCTTCTACTGGTGCATACGAGCGATTCGGAGCCGGTCTACGATGACCACAGGGGCCTCGAGCTGTCGATGTCTGATAAAGTGCAAGCTGTAATGAGACTGCGGCACTTAATTAGCTGGCGAAAGGCAGAGTCGCCTTTCTCTACACGTCACACGAAGCCGATTCATCAAGGCCTGGAGCCACACAGAGATGTTTTTGTTACTACAATAATAATTTCCCTACATAATGTCTGTGTTAAAGCGGTGGCCCTCCAGTGAGTATAAATCCAACGTAATGGCCCCCCGTTCACCCTGCCGAAGAACTCCGCTGGATTGATTCAATTTGGCTTTAGAGCTTTAACAATCATTCTCAACCTTCAGCTGAAGACTCTGTCCGTACCGAAGGAGAGCTTAGTAAGCAAACTGTCTCTATATGGCAGAACGTTTCCTGGCCGCGGCGATACATACTCTAACCCCTGTGGGAGAGAGGAAGGCACAGATTGTAAATTAACAAGGGGATGTAAGAGATGTTAGAGAATGAGAGAGAGTTGTAGCATCTTCACGCTAGCTCAGCAAGCCTGCTATTAGCAAGGGATTTTTAAATCTCTGGCTCATCGCCACTGGACAAACATCTAATTAATGGCCATTAGAATCACAGCAGCCATATCCTCTAATGAACAGAGAAAGATCAAACCTATAGCACAAAAATTAACTATATACATAAGCAATGCTATATCTATTTATATATATATATTAAATATTCCTAGATCAGCCAGTAACATACATACACTGCATACACCAACAACATTTCAGGGTTCCCACAGTTATGGAAAATATAAAAATATTAGGAAAATTAACTATTTTACAAGAAATAAAAATCACCAAATAATACTCTATTCTAAAATATTTCAGCAAATAGATATTTCTTGTGAAGACAAATCGTTTTTAAAGATTCAGTGGCAAATCCGTCTGAATTGAAAATAATTTAAAAGCTTTATCCAATAATCACAAACAATTGGAAACATCATACAAAAATCATCAAAATGTATTGATCAAATGTGGGAACCCTGAAATGTACCTTCAGAAGTTTGGCTTCGATATTAAGAAGACAAATATTTAATTGGTCGGAAATCCAGATCTCCATATGGTGACGTTCCCCACTGAAACTAAATTAAAAGAATAAAAAAAAATTAGAATTTGCTGATTTAACAAGAGAATGACTAACACAATGGGGTGCGTTGTTTGACACATATTCCACGTAGAAGCAACTAGGAAAAAAAAAAAAATCTTTGACAGAAAAAGCAACATACAATTTCATGGCCAGTAAAATCCACCAGCCATTAGCAGTTTTAAAAAGTTAATTTAGATCCATATAAAATGATCTAAATGATGAGAAGATAAACAAAAGACTGAAAAGACACAATCCTTCGCCTAATCAGCTGACTGCCGGAACGCTGGAGTGGAGAAAAGAGTCATAAACATGACATTTTCCTAAATTATGTTACAGCACAAGAGTTGTTCCGTGCCTAATTTTGGTCTAATGAGGCATTGAGGCTTGTGGAAGGTGATGTACGAAATCTAGTAAAGGAAACAGCACCAATTAACAAAAGCACAAACTTTTATTACAAGAAAATTTAAGTTGTTCTGACACAAAATATCTATCCTTAACAAAAAAATAGACAACAACTATAAACATAATCAAAATGTGTCAGATATCAACAGATACAATATCCATATCCAATCTGTCAGGATACAATCAGTCACTCAAATGGTTAAACATCAGTTTTCTTCTTTCTCGGCTTCATTAAGGAAGTCAGGACAGGATGATGATTAAAGTCAAAATCCGCATAGCTTCACCTAGTCGTCAACCGCAGAAAAACGCTGCGGAAAAACTGCGTCGAGCTCCAACTGGATTTTTAGAAGTTCTCAAGTAGTTCCATAATCCTCTTCTGCTCACTTTCCTTAAACTCCTCGCTCTTGCCGTCGCCAATATTTTCTGCATATTCTGAAAAACGAGAGGAAAAAAGAAACGGGATGTTTAGTAATTTGGATGAATTTCACCAACAAGCCCTGCCAAGAAACCCTTCCTAATGCCGTCTCAAAGGAGAGGCCGCATACTTTAATCCGAAAAAAATCAAAGGGAGAATTTGTATCCTTGAAAGTATTTTTAAAAAATTTGTCACACACTGCCCACCAGAGTTTATTTTCAGACCTCCTTCTTCCTGTATGAGCTATGGAGGAAAAAGGCTAAGCTTTAGAAAAAGCTAAAGTCTGCAGTTCGGGGTTTGAGGTGCCAGGATTTAAGAAGTACCGTCCTTAAACGGGCAAATAGCTTAAAGATCTGTGGCCGTCTGATGTGTGCCTTTGAGAGCGTGTCCCTCAGTCAGATCAAATCTGCCGTTTTGATTGAGGTCTGGTTATTTCGGGACACTCCAGTTTCTTGTAACCTGCAGCGAGCTGGAACGGTGCCCAAGAACTCATAGGGCTACAGAGGTTACGATAAAGGCAGCATATGCTTAGAATGAGACTTTTATGACCGCTCTGGACCAATGTGATCAGACTGCAGTGAGGACACTTACAACAGTCCTTGAATGAGCTTGAGAGATCTTATTGTTCTTCTCTACTAAAGCTCTGAAATGAAATCTGTATTTAGTCTAAAAAAAGCCAGGTTTGATGTCAGCGATCAACGCGATCTGTTCCTCGCACTGTTATGACCCTATTGAATGTGTTAAGAGTATTAGAGGCTGTGAGTATTGCTTGTTTGAACCGAATATTATTTGCATCTGAGGAACTTTGTTGGTATATTTGACCCCTTTGCCTTTTTCTGACACTGATTTTGGATTGCCCTTTGAATTTTGTTTGCCTGGTTGTAAATATATTGTAAATACGGAGTATTTGGGAAAGTAGGGAGTCTGACACCACTTTTGTGTATTGTAAAGGGTTTAATCTCCGTTTTTGGTAAGGGAGTTAGGTTAGTATACTGTATTTTTATTTTATTTTTAATAGGGTTTATAAAAGAGGTTTAAAAATAAGGAAGTTGTGCTTGTTAGTCTCAAATTAAATCTATAAATGTATCATTCAATGCATTTACATGCACCCTCATAATGTAATTATTATAAGATGTTGGCAACATTGCAAATAAACTTTACCTTGTGTAAATGCAATACTTCGATTAAAGTTTAATCGATTAAGCTAATAATCGTAGTAAGCATAATCACATTAAACTATGTGGTGCACGCCGATTTTAATCGCAATATACAGGCATGTAAACACCCTAATCGCATTATTCCCGCTCTGACCAGTGCGCATGTGCTCGGACGTACGCGGATGCCATGTGTTGTTCACACAACTTGAACTCTCAGCACAGTCTCTGCTCTGTATCTTCATCCAGACAGCGCAAAGAACACGACGGCAGCGTAGGAAAACCCAGCATTGCAAGGTTCATTACCACGCCGAATAATACGCCAATACGTCCATAAACATGTATTTTGAATTTGATGTGAGTACAATAAAACAATGGCCAGAACAATGGAGTTAAGAGTTCTGCTTGTGTCATGTAAACATCTTATTGCGATTAAGACCTTACTCTGATTATGAGAAAATCGCATTATTTGTGCACATGTAAATGTAGTCAATGCTTAAATTCACTGCATTTTTCAGAGTTTCCATGTTGCACCCTTTCCCCTAGACGGGGCGTAACATGAAATTGGGGGGCTCGTCGGGGATCTGAACGAGAATCATACCCCTTAGAAAAAGTATAAAAATAAATTCTCATTGTTGGTTTAACACAAAAAATAAGAGCCTACAGATTTGCAACTAAATGAGGGTGAGGAAAAAAAAAAAGTTAATTTTCATTTGTCAAACAACAAAAGACTCTTGCCCTTTTACAAAGTCTTTCTCAAAGGCTCCACTAGAATAGATTTTCATGCTTGATTGTTCAAAAAAACAAAAAAAAAACAATTTTTCACATAGTTGCAGCTCCTCACTTCCCAGTCTGTCAGTAACGCTCTGTTTAGTTCCCGTCTCTTTGAAGCCTTCTGAAAAGCACAGTGTGCTCTGATTGGTCGGCTGGAGCAGTGTGTTGTGATTGGTGTTTGGGAAATGTCCCACCCCTTACCATAACTGCCAGTTTCAACACACTACTGACTCACTCAACCAGGCCCCGCCCCTTTATTTTGAATATGCGGGAATTATTTGAATGAGGAATATTGTGACGTATTTGTTCCCGGAAGAAAGCTCAAGACTACAATGGAGGCGTTTCAGGGAGTTCAGAAACAGTGACACTGATATGGAGAAGAACTCCCGCTGGAGCAGATCTTTTTCATTCTCAAACAGCAACATTACACGCTAAAGAAGGATGAATATGGAAAAAAGCATAATAGGCACTGCTTAGAAATTATTTATAATGGCACTTTTGCATTAGCATTTACCTTTATGCATTCGCCAGACTTAGATTGCACTGAGGGTACAGTTGACATCTTGTTAGTTCTTGCATTTGCAAAGAATCAAAGCTTGGCATTCCTAGCGACATGCTTTACAATTTGAGCTATAGGAACACCTATCTTTAAAATAACGAGCATTGATAAATTGTTCACAATAAGACCAGGAATGTGCATCAATAAAGTAAATAGGGTCCATTTTGATTTCAAGCTGACTTCAAGAAGTGTACACAGTAAGTGGCAAGCGTGTAAAGGTAGACATGCTCTCGGATTAGTTTCTAAGCCCTGCTCAAGCCCTGGGACAGAGGATCAAACCCAACACTAAATAAATATATAAATCAATAAGATGTTTTTTTTTTTTCTTTTAAGAAAAAAAAAAAGTGGCACACTAAAACAAGCCCGAGGGCTGGAGAAAGCGGTTGAAATAACACAGAGGGAGGATTGGGGGAGTCTGCATGCTGGATGATTTGAGAGGGATTATCCATTATGAGCTCTGAGATGCTGGAAATTTCAGCCCACTGCAGAGGCGCTTCCCACTGATACCAGTACACACAGCACAAGGTCACGCACGTAATAGAATGACACACTCTGTATGACTCAAATGTGGCCTTGCAGTGTGTCGAGGCTTCTGTAGGCGTTTTCATTTCCGAATTTCTGCAGTAAAACACAGTCAGCGCCGATCACAACAAATGAAACCTCGTTTCACCAGTGATTTAGGTAACAGGCCATTAGCTTAAACTATAAAAAATTACCAATAAAACCTGACAACAATGTTATAAATGCTGCTTCATTGGCTCATGGATGGACAGACAGATTGATAGACAAGACAGACAGATAGATAGAATGATGGATGGATAGATAGAAAGACAGACAGGTACCTGTATCATGAGCTCTTGTTCACTTCACTTTCATTAATAACTGAACACTTTTTAGGTGCACTATCCAGAGTTTAGGGAACCATTTCAAACAATTTGCACCATTTTCCTATTGTGCAGAAAATGCAATGAGACATTTCCATCAGCCAAACCAGTAAACAAACTGCAATAACAGTTAAACCGCAGAGCAAACACAACCTGTCTAATTCCTCGTGTAACATTTGTTTTCATTTTTCCCGTGATTGCTCTTAATACCGCGTAAGCACATTTGCAGAACTGTGAGACCTGCGGGCACGCTGCCCTGGCACACGGACGCGGGTCTGACACGGCCACAGCTGCTACAGAGGGCAGGTGAAATTTTCAATTTCTCACCCCAATCGCAGCGGCCCTGCGGGGGCAGAGATCCGGCCCACACCAGCTGCTGGGAGAACGCTTTCACACTCCTTCAGCAGCTGAGTGTGTTCCGGACCTGCGGCTCAGATTAAACCCATCACATGTCCACCACACGCCGGAGGATCGGCCAGTCTGAAGGACACCAGAAATGGTGCCAACAAAGGCTTAGAGTAGGTTTGAGATTTCAATCAGGCATACTGAAATAAATCTAAAGCTTCAAACTATTTAAAGGCACAATATGTAATTTTACGCAGCTAGAGGTCGCTTATTCAAGACAATGGCGCAGCTTGATGACGCCTTGATTTCGCAGAATTATGGGAGATGTTGTCTTTACGTCTACAGCCGGTGGAAAAGAATCCAAAGGACTCGGGCAGAAATCATATTCATGGATGAGCTAATGTATTAACTTTTATGTTGCAGACGAGCACTTCCGCTTCTTCTGGCCAAGCGTATGTGGGGAAATGCAGTGCTGTTTTATCATATTAGATACATTTGTGTGTAGAAAGTTGTTATAATGCTACTCTGTGTTCACTCGCCGGCTGCTGTGAGACACTTGTTGCACACTGCAGTAAAATAGATCAATATTAGTCATGGTAAAACATGGTACTCACAGTAAATCAAGAAAACGAGATTTAAACAGTAAGACTTACTGTGTTGAGATATATAACATGATTAGTTTTCTGTCGATGAATGTATCCAAACAATTGCTCACCTGTCTAATAAAACACAATATATTAAAACACCCTTTGGTGTTTCCATGGTTTCTACAAAATAAAACCGAGGGTAACGCAGGTTATGATGTCACTGATAGGCGACGCGCAGACACGTGTCCTGGTTAAAATTGCTTATTTCTCTGGATTTAAACATTCTTGGAATGTTTAAGTACACAAGTCAGCAAAATATATAACACTGTTCTAGTGGTTTTTGGATATTTTAATCCAAAAATCTTACATATTGTGCCTTTAAATGTAGTAAAGATGGAAAACTAAGTACTTTTGAAAAGTGTCATAGACTGATTGTCCTAATCAGACAATTTTAAAAAAGCTGTGACCAAAAATTGTCATTTGTAAAAAATAAAAATATTAATTTTTTAAATTAATAATTATATTTTTGTCTTAATCACACAGACAATTTAAAATGCTAAATATGACCAATAAACAGCATAAAAATATTACGCATTTCCAATTTCAATATTTTTTGGACTAAAATACGTGTCCAAAATATATATATATATATATATATATATATATATATATATATATATATATATATATATATATATATATATATATATATATATATATATATATATATATATATATATATATATATATAAGGGCTGTCAACGTTAACGCATGCGATTCATTCAAAATTCTTAATGCGTTAAAATAATTTAACGCAAAAAAATTTCGGAAGCATGTGAAATTACGTCATAACGTAATTTACGTCACGCAGTTAGATGACCTTAAAAGTCCATGCTGATTATATCAGAGATGGCAGAAAGAATTATTCATTCCAGTGAATGTTTCGCTTTAAAACACGAACCCTCTGTCGTGTCACAGCGCAAGCCCTCCCGCGTCGCTGCTCCTGTCTGAACGGAACGTCGAAACATCCCACCGCTGTAACGCCAGGTGATATGAAAACTATGTTTCTCGGCTGGATAAAGCAAACCAGCATCTTGCTATGAAAGTTTTGACCCACGGTTCGGCACGTGCTTGCAAATCTGACGACGCATCTAATATGGTTTGTTGAACAACGTGCAAAACAGACAGACGGATTCGGCTGATATATGTTTCAGTCGATGGATGTGCATTCTGGTTTCCCAATATGTTACAACAGCGATGATCAAAAGAACATAGACAAAACAAAGAGCCGCGTCACAGCGCGCAAATACTCGGGCAAATTCTCGTTCAAGTCTTGCACCTAAATGGACAAATTCACACAAAAATGATGTCAACATGCCCATCTTAGCGACTATCCTAACAAACATAGGTTATGTCTTAAGAGAAAAACGAGACAGACAGCGCATGTGTCAGTATCAGTGTACTGGATCTTTGAATTATCTCTTAAAGGGACAGTAGTCTAATATTCCTGCTCTCTGTTTTTAATGTTAATCAAAAGACAAACGACGACGAAATCACTCGACTGAATAGCTTTTGTAACTTAATGTTTCAAATTTATTTAATTATTCAAATAAGTTTATATGCAGTTATTTTATATTTGATTACTTTGTTCAATTTCTGTACCTGAAAACTATTGTTAGATAGTTGAAAAACCTGTAAAGCATTGCTGATTTTTTTATGGGTGCTTTGGTGTACATAAATGTATGAATTATATTAAATCATATCATTTGGTGTACTTTTTTGGAAAGACAAATTTACCTTGAATAAAAAGCTGAAAAATACAGTTTTGTGAAAATCACACTTCAATATAATGGTTTACTTTGCTGGATATAGGCGATGACGGCAAAATGGACGTGTTAAACAAGATAAATGGTGTATGCTTAATTTCATGATAAGTGTGCGATATATATATATTTTACAGAGTGATAATCTATAATAATAATGTATTAAATATTATTATTAATTGTGCCCTCCATAATTATTGCCACTCTTAGTAAATATGAGAAAAGAGAAAAGGTGGCTGTAAAAAAAAAATTACTCTGAAGTATATTCCCATTCATATTTACATTTTTTTTAGCACACCAGGGTGACTAGGAGCATGAAATTGTTCAGCCATGACTTCCTGTTCCACAGGAGTATAAACATGAGGAAACACAAAGGCCAGGGGCCCGTTCTTCGTACGTTGCTAACTCAGTTAGCTGGATTTGTTCGGTTCTTCGACGCTCATCCTGGACTTACTGTCATAGCAACAGGTCCGCTCGGGAGCAGGCTTATTTCGTGTAAACAGGATTAGATTGCATCTTTTTAAGCGGAGGTGACGCTCAAAGTTTGTCCCAGCCACTGCTACTTTCCCACAAGAGTATCCTAATGTAAACCTGGGACAATAATAATGATTTAAAAATAAATTTGCAAATAAAATTATAATGTCGTGTAGTATATCATAATATAGACACAGCCAGTTTTACTCATTGAGAGATTCATTCGTGAGGAAATAATTACCTAATAATTTTATTGGAGTCTTACACACATGATGTACAGTTAGTCTATGCCGTGCGTGCATTCATTCGAACCGCGACAGCTATTATGGGAGTGGCTTGATGAAGCGCAGGAGATGCAGATAACTTGATCTTGACCCTTAAGAAACTTTAATTAATGCTGTCATATCTGCTTCAAATGTAAATTAGTTGCTAATTACAACATTGAAAAAAAAAGTGCCTGTACAAATACTAGAAATCGTGAATATAGCCTAAATAATTGGGCAATCATGTAAAAAAAATAAAAATAAAAAAAAATGCACATTTAATTGATCTATTATAACATTTAAGTCGTTCTTCTGTCACTTTATTCGCTTGGCTGTTTCCTTATAAATGTCTAGAAATTTGTCAAGTTTTTCATCAGGTTTCTTTTTTAAATATATTTATTTATTTATTAGAAGGATAGCCCCTTGAGATGCGACATCTCATTTTCGAGGGGGTCCTAAACAAAAAACAACCATATCAAACATACAGATATTCAAAAAACAAACAAACAAACAAACAAACATGCTCAACTACACCCTCGCACCCACAACAAAATTACAACAATCATATATATAAGCATGTAGATACACATGCACAATCATCTAATCAACATAAGAGAACTTAAAAACATACACAAGCCATTTTAAGATGGAAAAATAGAAATGACCTAAAGCAATAAAATGAAGTAACAGATCTCAAAGACTGAGGGAAATTGTACCAATCAGAAGGGGCTTTATACTCAAAAGACCTTCGTCTGGTTTTAATAAAAATTCTGGGGACAAAAAAAAAAAAAAAGGAAATTGTTCATGTCTTAGTGAATAAGATGATCTATATAGAATCAAATACTGTTTCAGATATGAAGGACAATCTAAATAAACACATTTGAAAAGAAACAGAAACCATTGAAATTGTCTTCTTGATTTAGGGTGTAACCAATTAAGCATTTCATACATATGACAGTGATGAGTACGATCTTAACACAAATCTACACAAAGAATTATAAACCACGTTAATAGGCTTCAAATAAGTATCAGAGGTATTTTGATATATGATATCAGCATAATCTATGAGGTAATAATACCTAAGAAATAATTATTTTCCTAACTTGGCATGTAAGACAATTGATTGACCAAGATATTTGAATGAATCAACATTTTCAATAAATAATCCATCGTCAGAAGTAATATTCAAAACAAAAGGAAACGAACGACACCGTCGTGTACCAAATAACACGCAGCAAGACTTCTTCTTATTCAATAGAAGCATATTATTATGAAACCATTTTATATGATGATTACCATATATGATGTCATTACGTTGTCGTCTTGACTCTAGCCAATCATTGATGATCGTGGTTTCGAGTATCGATACATCTGCCCTTTTCAGGGAACACAAGAACGCGCAGAGTAATCTTAGACAACTTCATCCAGATATTTTAATCCAATCCATAAACTCGTTTGAAGAACCAAATTAGCCAGAGTTCAGTTATCAAGATTAGAAGATCTAGCATCTGTCAAATCATCTCGGATGTATTAAGCAAGGTACAAAGAACTAGACCCCAGATTCCCGTAATCATTCATCACAATGAGAAAAACCAAAGAATATAGTTCTGATGTGCAGCAAAAGATTGTTGAGCTTCACAAAATAGAAAGTGGCTGTAAGAAAAAATCGAATGCATTGAAAATCCCCATTTCCACTATCAGGGCAATAATTAAGAAGTTCCAATCAACTAAAGATGTTACAAATCTGCCTAGAAGAGGACATGTGTCTACATCGTCCAAACGCGCGGTGAGGAGGAAAGTTTGAGTGGCCAAAGACTCTCTAAGGATCACAGCTGGAGAACTGCAGAGATTAGTCGAGTCTTGAATCTCAGAAAGCCTAGAAAAAAAAAAAAAGATCAAACAGCACCTACATCCCCACAAGTTGTTCGGGAGGGTTTCAAGAAAAATCCTCTGCTCTCATCCAGAAACAATCTCCAGCATATTCAGTTGTCAGACACGACAGGAACTTCAATAGGGACCAGCTTCTATGGTCAGATGAAACAAAAAAAAAAATAGCTTTTTGGCAGCAAACCCACCAGATGGGTTTGGTGCACACATGGATAAAAAGTACCCCATGCCCACGGTTAAATATACTGCTGGATCTTTAATGTCGTGGGCCTATTTTTCTGCAGGAGGTCCTGGACATCTTGTTCAGATACATGGTATCATGGATTCTATACTAACAGATAAAATACTAACAGATAAAAATCAAAACCTGACTGCTTCTGCTAGAAATCCAATAATGGGCCATGGTTGGATCTTCCATCAGGACAATGAACCAAAACAAACATCAAAACCAACACAAAAATGTTTCACTGAGCACAAAATGAAGCTTCTGCCATGGCCGTCCCAGTCCTGACCTGAACCCTAAAGAAAATGAGTGGAGTGAACTGCAGAGAAGCACCACCAACATGGAGCTGGGAATCTGAAGGATCTGGAGAGATTCTGCATGAAGGAATGTTCTCTGATCTCTTGTCAGGTGTTCTCCAAACTCATCAGGCATTATAGAAGACGACTAAGAGCTGTTATCTTGGCAAAAGGAGGCTGCGAAAAGTTTTGAATAAAATGGTGCCAATAATTGAGGCCAACATGTCTTGGAGAAAAACATTTCTTTCATAATGTGATTTATTTTCACAGCTGCCATTGCTCATAATTACTAAGGGTGCCAATAATTGTGGAGGGCACATATATATATATATATATATATATATATATATATATATATATATATATATACAGATCATCACCAAAATATGATCATCACCAAAATATTTCGCATTTCCAATATCAATATATTTGGATTGAAATACGTTGCTCGTAAAATACAGCTGTTTGGAGAATCTGCAGTGAATGGACAGTCTAAAGGGGATGAAGGTAAAGGTAAATGTCTCACACCTACCACTTACAGGCAAGACACCATTAGCTCACATTAATAGCAGCTTTCTAAAGAGCAAAGCTTGCATCTTTGAACACCTTCTCAAAACGAGCAGCACAGCGACCAGTGAGGCGAGGTGTTCTTAACCATTACAGCCAGCCGTTTTCATCTCTGTCACCAGCTAAAGCAGAGTTCAGGTGGGAACGTCCTCCCTCTGATGAATCATTAATGTTCACACGGATGAAGAAGTGCAGAATTTAACAAGAGCAGAAAGAAAGGTGTTGTGCTTTCCAATAAGTAGCAGGTAAAGAAAGCCATCTTAAAAGACATTTCTATCTTAACAGGAAACTTAAAAATGCATTGTTGCTAAATTTTATATCGCCATCAAAATCATCACATATATACTCTAAATATTCAATTCATCTCCCAGTCCTTTTCATACAGATATTGAACACGACGTATCGGAATTCCGTCCAGATAGCACAATGTTCGCTAAACTTTAATAAAAACAAAGAGAGTTGGGTTCTTCCCAAGAGAAATATTGGTTGAAGTATGAAAGAGTAGTGGTAAAAAAAAAAGAAAGAAAAGGGAAAGTCAGTGCAAACGAGAGAGAGAGAGAAACAGAAAGCTGTCAAGACTTAATCAAGGTGCTCTGGGCTGAAGAGTGGGCGAAGCCGAACAAGTAATATCGCTCGAGAGAATGGATGAAAGGGCGGGTGAAGTAACGAGTGAAATATGCCGGCAGCAAGCAGCACTGCAGCGCACAGCAAACCTTTTGCTTTAGCAACAGGGACTCTGTTTCAGCGTGCTGCGGCGCCTGCAGAAGTGTGTTCTTCAACACTTCACACAATCCACCTGATACTGACACAATCCACCGGACACTTTTACAGTTTAGGTAGACTGAACTGTTAAGAAAACAGCTAGTGACCTTATCTTGACACATTGAGCGCTAAAGGTTTGCAAGTCTTGATAGACCAATATAACAGCATTATCGTTTTATTTTATCTAAAAATTAGATTGTTCTGTATATCATTTAAATTTGTGCAAAGCAAAATACAGGGGCGCGATGTGACCTAAAAGAGTGTCGTGTCCGTCTGTTCACGCGATGGAAACGCCTGATGCCTTGCATACAATTTTATGATTTTATTTAAAGAGATACAGAATATAAATACTTAGGATGTTAAAATATGTTCTCAGAATTGCACACTGATTATTTATGGACAGGTTATGGAGTCAGTCACAGCATTTTTCCGCTACGAGTGAAACGCACGGCAGCGGTCTGAAGTTAGCAGTTCCCCCGCCGAACGCGAGCCATCTCCGGCACAAGATCCAGCGCTGTTACGGTGGAAACAGGACAACAGAGACTAGTCGATTACACTTGGATTATTTTTATCAGCGGTTCGGAGTGCCGAAGTCACGTGATTTCAGCAGTTTGGCGGTTTGACACACGATCTGAATCATGATTCGACACGCTGATTCATAACGCTCCAAAGCTTCATGAAGCAGTGTTTTGAAATCAGCCATCACTATATAAGTCGTTATTTCGTTTTTTTGGTGCACCGAAAATATTCTCGTCGCTTTATAATATTAATATTGAACCACTGTACTCACATGAACTGATTTAAATATGTTTTTAGTACATTAATGGATCTTGAGAGAGGAAATGTCATTGCTGGCTATGGAGGCCTCACTGAGCCATTGATTTTTATCAAAAATATCTTAAATTTGTGTTCTGAAGATGAACGAAGGTCTTACGGGTGTGGAACGGCATAAGGGTGAGTAATTAATGACATTTTCATTTTTGGGTGAACTAACCCTTTATTATCAAGCACATATATACATAAATAAAATAAATATACTGCAATATATTGATTAACATAAATAAATCTCAAAAACAGTTTTATAAAACTCACCCCAAAATTACAAGAAATAATCATTTATATTTTGACGCCATTTTAAAATTTTTAAGCTGTTTAAAGACCACTACGTTTTTTTGTTTGTTTTTGTTTTTGCATTGAGACATTATTTTCATGACAATATTTTCATTTACCCCACAAAATGTCATTAATGTAATGCAAAAATTCTCACTACTGTAACTCCTAACTCATTACATTCATACAAAAAAAAAAAAAAAGTCAGTGTTTTACTGTATTAGTAGAGTAATCAGAACTGAATAAGAATAAATACTGAGAATAATGAGAAATACTGTGCTGATGTGTTATGGTAATGAAAATTTTGGTGGAAATGTGTTTGTCATGAAAATAATGTCACATGGTCATTAAGCTTTTACAATATAATTTATAATCTTACCCCTCATTATATGACGAACTATTTTGACGGATCCTCCCCTGAGATTGAGGATCTGATGGACTCTCTGCTGTAACTAGAAGAGAAGACACATTTCAGCACGCAGAATTTAAAACATTAAGCTTTAATTACACATTAAATGGTGCTGTCTGACGAGGGTCATGTGTAACGTACCTGTGGAACGCCGGCACTGCACATCTCCACCATGATGTAACAGATGAGCTGAAGGACGAAGAGTCCAGCGTCCAGCCTGCGCAGATAAAACTCATCGTCCATCGCGTCATCGATAATCTCGCCACGACGCACCATATCCTGAGAAGTACAAATGAAGTCTAGGTCTGCATGATAAATTAAAATAAATTGATATCAAATCAAAACATCTCAATTTTCATTTTTTTTCCCCAAATCGTTCAAACCTACAAGGATTTGGCACTCCAAAAAAAAACAAAGAAAAAAAACACCACAACAACAACAACAAAAAAAAAAAAACATACTCTGAGTTATAGAAGTGTTTCCGCCATGAAATAAAAAAATGAAAGGTAATTGCGACTTTTTATCTCACAATTCTGACTTTTTTTCTCACAATTCTGACTTTTTTTCTCAGAATTGCGAGATATAAAGTCAGAACTGTGCAATATAAAGTCAGAACTGTGCAATATAAAGTCAGAATTGCGTGATGAAGTCAGAATTGCAAGCTTTAAAGTCAGATTTGCGCGATATAAAGTCAGATTTGCGCGATATGAAGTCAGAATTGCGCGATATGAAGTCAGAATTGCGCGATATGAAGTCAGAATTGCGTGAAGTCAGAATTGCGTGAAGTCAGAATTGCGTGAAGTCAGAATTGCGTGAAGTCAGAATTGCGAGATATAAAGTCAGAATTGCGTGAAGTCAGAATTGCGTGAAGTCAGAATTGCGAGATATAAAGTCAGAATTGCGTGAAGTCAGAATTGCGTGAAGTCAGAATTGCATGATATAAAGTCAGAATTGCGTGATATAAAGTCAGAATTGCGTGAAGTCAGAATTGCGTGAAGTCAGAATTGCAAGTTTTAAAGTCAGAATTGCGAGATATAAAGTCAGATTTGCATGATAAAGTCAGAATTGCGAGTTTTAAAGTCAGAATTACATGATATAAAGTCAGAATTGCAAGTTTTAAAGTCAGAATTGCGAGATATAAAGTCAGAATTGCGAGATATAAAGTCAGATTTGCATGATAAAGTCAGAATTGCGAGTTTTAAAGTCAGAATTACGTGATATAAAGTCAGAATTGCAGAAAAACAAAATAACGCAATATCAGTTTGTTTGTTTTTTCAATATCGTGCAGCCCTAATAGAGGTAAAATGACCATTAGACATAATAAATGTATATTGATTTGCAAGAAAATCACATACAGTGATGTATATTGGTATGCAGCTCCATGCATGTTCTCCTTCTGTTAAAAAGGTTCTGGATAATGATGTTGGAGCTGATCTCATATCAGTTTAAAACAATTTTTTACAGATTTCAGCTTTTTCAGCACCTGCAGTCAAATCTAAAGGGACAAAGACGTTTGGCATTTGTTGAGTGCCATAATTGCGCCGATTGACACTGGCCTCTCTCCAGGGGATTTAAATCTTTGAGCATAAAACGCTGGCAAGCACACGTGTGTGAGCGGGCATGAGCAGAAAGGCTTGTGAACACAAAGGGAACGCTGCAGAAACAGCAGGCCACGCAGGACTGAAGTGCACAGCAGTCACGGGTTGCTGAAGACACACACAACATAGGCTCAGATCATTGAGAGAGGCTTTCTGAGAGTTAGATTGGACGAAACCAATCTGATGTTCTGGAATAAATCAGGATGCTTTCAATGAGATTCAAAGGACATGATGTGATTTTATCCATTAAAAAATGTTTTGCATTAGGATTTTTGAGCCAGATATGAGGATGAAAGTCAAGTTCTCCCTTCCAGAGCATCTCAACTGAGGGGTTTCCTTTTTAAATCGATCATTATTTGTGATTTTTGCTGCATGCATTCCTGAAGTTTAAACAGCAAAGCATGCAACGGCAAGGTCATGGGTTCGATTCCCAGGGATGCAGGAGCTGATAAAATGTATACAGTGAATGCAATATAAGTTGCTTTGGATAAAAGCATCTACCAAATGCATAAATGTAAATGTAAAGTTTGACTGAATTAACAGCATTAAATGACTGTGTGAACTATTGGGATGGTTTCAGAAAGACTGCATTTCCAATAACAGCAGCCTAAAACAATGATTTAACAGCTATTCGGCTATCATTAACCAATAGTCTGCATGACCTAGTTGACTTCAGCTGAAAATAAAAGCTGTTTGAAAATTGGTCAAGTTAATCACATTTTGATGAAAGATTAAAAAGGCAAACATTCGTTTCATTTGAAATATGCATCAATAAATCGAGCAAAATAAGACCAGGAACATGTCAATGCCTGCTCATATACAGCCATATCACACAGCTATGAGTGTGATATTGTTTATACAACAGTTCGACGGCACAAGTGTGCAAATAAATAAGAACAACAACAAAGTGTACATGTAACGTAGAGTATTATGAGAGAGAGAGAGATCACCTGAGTGAGTGTATTACCTTCATCTAGCTGATATTCTTCAGGTCACTCTAATATTCATAATCACAAAATCAGTTTGAATGTCTGCTGAGGAAAGCAAAATCTTTGTCTCTGTCCTTTTAACATTTAAGACATTCCCATGACAGTGTTAGTCAATGCATCTGTCAGTTGCATCTCGTAAGATGTTGTTTAAAGTAAAAACAATGTCCTTGTTTCAGTCCATTTCAATATAAAAGTCTTTGCGACTGACTGACTCACTCAAAGTCTTTGCCTCCATCTCATGGCGTATTAATGTAACTTTCACTGAAGTCAAAATTACTAACGGACTCCCTCTCAATACCAAAAATACGGCATGTTAGTTATATAATATATTTATTGAACAACAATATTTAAATTTAACAACAATAGCCATTATAATAGTATAACAAGTAAAATAGGAAATAAACAAGCAAACAGTTCAAAAGCAGCGCTCTAGTTAGTGCAGGATTAAATTTCAATGTAAATATAAAGTTATGAAACTTAACAGCCATTAAGACAAATCTAATAGCTCTGGAGCAAGTAATATATTAATAAGACCAAAGATTGTCCATTTGATATACCCCGAACGAATTATACCTCATGTTAAACACTATCTACATAAGAGCCAGCGGGAAATTCCTGAAGGACTGGCCAAGATGAAGCTGTTCTCTGCGGGTACATGAGCGCTGAATGCTCGCTGACGGCCTGGAGCTCACATCTCCGCTAGGTTTACGTATAAATCGCATATCTGAGGTCTAAACAACTATATTCTCACCTAAAAAAAATTCAAAATTAAAAAAAAAAAAATTAAAACTACATTACGTTACAAAATAACAGTAGTATGTATAAAAAAATATGGTGGGTTTTCCCACGGAAGGATCTCTCAGCCAATCAGATTCGAGAACCAGAAATATACACATATACACTACTGTTATTTTGTAACGTAATGTAGTTTTAATTTCACATATATATACATACATACATACATATATGTGTATATATACACATACATTATATATACATATATACATTTATATATACCCATATATATATACCCATATATATGTGTGTATATTATATATATCTATATATATATATATATATATATATAAAATATATATATGTATATATATTATATGTGTGTGTGAAACTAAAATATATATATAAATATATAAAAATATATATATACATACATACATATATACACACATACACAGACTATAGATTTTATTACTATATATTATATATGTCAATTGCATATTTTTTTAAAGTGCAAAAATACTGTAAAAATGTTAATTTAATGAAACAACAGAAATACGCTTGTGTATGTATGTAAGTATATATATATATATACACACATACATATATATATATATATATATATATATATATATATATATATTTGTGTATATACACCCATACATACACACACACATATACACCCATATACATACATACACATACATACATGAATTGCATATTCATTTTAAAATTTTCAATATTATCACCACATTTTGATGAAAGACATTTTATTTTAAAAAAATGATCTACCATTTAAAATATGTTCAAATAGAAAAGTTATTTTATATGGTAATATTAAATTAAGTTTTTTTGTTTAAATAAATGCATCCATGCATGCAGTCTTATTATCATCATCATGCAAAATAAAACTAGTTATAAGTTGATTATGTTAATTTTAGTTCATACTTTCAGGCTGATTTTAAGTGTGCAAAAAATATATTCATCATCATATTTTGTCAGAACAGTGTGATCTTTCGCATGTGTTATTCGAGCCTCGTTACAGAGGTACAGCCTTCGGCAAGTCAATTACATCAGTGCAAATAACAAGCAGCTTCACCTCCGGGAAACAGAGTGAATTTTAGTCACTTCCTGTTGGAGAAATGCAGGCTGGCACAGGTGTTAATATGACAGGCAGAACAAAGCAGCGCCGGGACCTGTGATTGAGTCTCACGGGACACGCAGAGACTAAATTAATCCAAGCACACCCTGCCAACGCTTCCTCCACGGATCCTTTTGAGATTTCCCAAAGAGCTCTACGACGCTGCGGTAAAACAGGGGTGGGGTGGGGGGGGGTGAGCAGAAGAAGAGCAGGCCGAACGCAGAGAGGGTTTTATGGGGGTCTGTGTTTAGGAAATGCAATTCAGAGAGAATTTGTAGCTGTCATTAGGCAGTAAAAGGAGGCGAGACGGGTTCACATGAACGTGGCGCTGACAGCACTCCAAGGCGTTTTTAAACAAGGGCTCTGCTATGGGTGATATACTTTTATAGCACTCGGAGAAAGCCGGGAACGCTGTTCCATCTGGAGGGAGTGCTGGTGCATTCAGTCGACGGGCGCGAAACAGGAGCAGACATTTCCACAGTCATATTCCTGTCACTGCTTCTGAGAGACGATTTATAGGCCTCTGAAGAAGACGCAGAGGAGAGAAAGTCAGATAAGGTGGATGGGAAACCTTGCACACACATACACACACAGGAGATGGTTTTAAATCGACACACCTGCACAACAAAGACCTGAAACTAGAGCTGAGCAGCATACTGAACATTCACAAAATGCTCAATTTTGCTGGTGATATAAAATGAAGCAACAAGCGACTGTTTGAGTGATGACGCAAGAGTAGACGCAGAGTGTGAACTGTTTCACAAAACTGAATCAAAACGACCAACTCTAACAGCAATTTCACTATTAAAGACAATTAAAATCCTTACCAAGTCAATATATTTTGACATGTACTGTACATTACCGCTTATGTATTGCTAAGTACAGCTATATTGGCTCATATAAATAAAAAAAAAATTACACTTATATATAAAATCTTGTTTTTGTTAAAAATAACACTGAAACATACTGTATATTTTCCTAGATTTTTAATGCAATTTGCAGACGTAATCTGCCCTGAAACAGTTGGCTAAAAAGAATACACTTTTAAGATATCTAATTTTTTTTTTTAAATCACGATATCTCTCAAATATGTTTAGAAAGCCCAACCTGAAGCATCCCTGAAAACAGAACGCCTGTCTTAAACACACATTAGGATGGATGAGACACGAGCTGCAGGAGTCCTCATCAGTGCCCAGCTCACATCCTCAACATACACACGCCAATATCCTCCAGCGCGCACACGCGCACACACACACACACACACACACACACACACACACACACAGTATAATAACACACATGCGCACACACAGCACAGCCTAACCTACTAACACAACACACAGACCAGTTACACACTGTGGAATAAATCACCCCAACCTGCCAATTATCATCAATTAACATCTGCCTTTAATCATCTCCACGTTAATTAATGCTGGCTGTAACCCCACAACTTATATGATGGAGAATTACTGTAAAAAGCCTTTAAACACACACCTGTGACCGCATGCCAAATAAATTTGCACAACTTTATAAAAAAAAAAATAAAAAAAAAACCTTTGATAATTATATATAACTAATATTATTACATGTTCTTCTTAATAATAATAATAATGTATTAATAATAATAATAATAATGAGATCATTTTAAAATTATATGCAATAGTATCATATTTATAAGTATGCAAATCTTTGCAATAAACAATCACAAACTAACTGTTACATCATAACTTTTAAAAAGAATGCACAGCGCAAATCTAAAAGATTAAGCATGGTTTGTTTCAGCATTTTGCATAAACTTTGGCTTAAAGAAAACCCCAGATATATACATCGTTTAGCCAAAACATGGGCATTTGCACCGAGTAGTTCTAGGAACTCTGGGATAGATCCCCGAGAACAAATTTCTCCCCCTGGCCATGTTCCTGGTTGCATTCACACCGGAAATAGGAACTCTGAATCAGCCGACAGCGGCATCTTTAAGCGTGGAATTTACAAACTCTAAAAACCAGTGGATGGAGGACGCCGTGATCGGAGCTGTGTTTGTTGTGCGTCGTGGGTTTTGTGATAACGAAGATGGAATGTAAAAGCATAATTTATGCGACTGAAAGAGCAAAAAAGTGGGGCTAAGAGAC
Organism: Elopichthys bambusa; assembly: GCA_037101425.1. Taxonomy (NCBI): domain Eukaryota; kingdom Metazoa; phylum Chordata; class Actinopteri; order Cypriniformes; family Xenocyprididae; genus Elopichthys; species Elopichthys bambusa. The sequence goes on along the minus strand of CM074451.1, from coordinate 2,529,135 downwards.
AAAATCTCCTATGACAACTTTCAGCATTACATATCAAAGCAAAAAACAAAAACACAACCCTGCAGACAACGGCTAAATGCCGTTATCGCTGTTTTCCATGTTCGTAAATATGTTTACATGGCTTTTTAAAAATGCCGGGTGCCTGTGTTTGACATGGGTTTGACCAATCAACATACACTTACATCACTGATAGTTCCTATAGTGCTGGTTTAAACCCTACTCTGACTAATTTAGTTCCCCCAAAAGGAGTTCCTAGAACTAAAATCGTTCCTAGTTCCTGTGGTGTGAACCAGGCAAAATCTGGGTACTTCAGCCAATAGTTCTAGGAACTATGAAAAGGTTCCTCTGATGCGAAAGCCTCTATTATGAGCACCTGCCTAATATGCTGTTGGCCCTCTGTGTGCTGTCAAAACAGCGCCGACCCACTGAGGCCAGGACTCTACAAGAGCCCTGAAGGTGTCCTGTGATATCTGGCATCAAAACATTAGCAGCTGATCTTTCAAGTCCTGTAGGTTGTTTGGTGGAGCTGCCGCAGATTAAATTTGTTGGTTTAGCACATCCCACAGATGCTCAATTGGATTGAGATTTGGGGAACTTGGAGGCCAAGGCAACACTTTGAACTCTTCATTATGTCCCTAAAAGCATTCCTGATCAATGTGTGCAATGAAAGAGGCAACACCACTGGCAACAGGAAACACCATTGTCATGAAGGGGTGGACCTGGTCTGCAACAATCTTTAGGTAGGTTGACGTCCACATGAATGGCTGGACCCAATGTTTCCCAGCATCACACTCCCTCCACCGGCTCACTGTCATCCCACAGTGCGTCACTTCTCCAGGTAAACTCCGCACATGTCCACAGCCGTCCACGTGATGTAAAAGAAAGCGGGACTCATCTGACCTTCTTTTACTGCTCCAAGGTCCAGTTCTGACACTTGCGTGCCCATTCTAGGGTCTTTCAACGGTGGACAGGGGTCATCATAGGCACTCTGATTGGTCTGCAGCTACACAGCCCCATTCGCAGCAGATGTGACACATTCCTCCCATAACCACTATTAAAATTTTGTGTGACTTGTGCCACAGTAGACCTTCTGTTGGCTCAGACCAGACGGGATAGCCTTTGTTGTCCTCCTGCATTGATGAGTCTTGGGCGGTTTGTGGTTTTGTCCCTCCTCAGACACTGTTGGTAAATTCTCACCACTGCTGACCGGGAGCAACACACAAACCTTGCCGTTTCAGAGATACTCTGACCCAGTCACCTTGCCATAACTATTTGGCCCTTGTCAGAGTCGCTCAGATCTTTATTCCTGCCCATTTCTCCTGCATCCAACACGTTGTTAATGAGAACGGATTGTATACAATAGAATCTACCCAGACCTTAATATGTGGCCTTGTTAGGAAATTATCTACAATATTCACTTCACCTGTGACTGCTCATAATATTTTGGCTAATCAGTGTACAGATAATGAATAAATAAATGATATTTTTTTAAAATGCAGTAGTCATATTTATCTATATTTGACTACTGTATTTTAATTTCCTACTACTATATCTAACACGGATGGATCTCTGCCTGTCGCAATAATATAAAACTCTCCTGATATTAGAGTTACAGAAGAATAAAATAAAGCATATTTTGTTATCTTTTGAAGCTTGGAAGTGTTCAGCTTGAGCAGATGTTTTATTCTATCATCACCGTCCTCGTCAGAGCTCATTTCCCCAGTACATTCAGCATCTGGCTCATATTCGCCATCTCAAACATATCCTCAAAACTATCATTTTCAACATCTTCAAAATCAATATTTTGATTCCTGACAGCTTCTTCACCAGATCCACCAATCAAGTGACAGTGACACTAATATTTGATTGCGTAAATCACTGAGCCATTTCAAGGCTTCCTGATGATACTTATGTATTCTTTTGTTTTCTGCCTGCGGTAACTATGAGCGAAACGTCACTTCATCGTGTATCAGACATTGCTACCTTGTGGAATAAAGGCGAATTGCACTTATTTAGTCATCAAAGATTCAATTATTGTTGTGCAGAATAAATAAACTTTCAGTTATACACCTCGGTTCGTTAGCGACCCTATACAATTTGTTACAAAAAAAATGAATGGGGAAAAACGGGCATTTTTAAAAAATAATTTGTTGTTGTTATATTGTTTAAAATGAATTGATTCAGGAATACTAAGGAGGTTGACGTCTAACTTTAAAAAGTGAATGAGGAAGAGGGTAATGAATGATGTCCCAGGTCACCAAAGACTCAAGGTATGCATTAAAGGGTTAAGAAGATGATGAAGAAGTAATATAAGGTAACTTTATAATTGTCCAGGATTCACAAAATGATGCCGGTTCTCGCATTTCCACTGACTTGAGAATCGAATTATGACATAACTGACTGTTATCACATTATCTGCCCACAAACAAACATGCAGCATCATGGTCTTGAGTTCTGAAAACAAGTTTGAAGTATTTGGATCGAGTCTTAATGCCAACACAAGCTGTTTCCAATGTAACAGTTTTGACCAACCCGATGATGAGGTTTTTGTTTGGGTGTTTGTTGAGGTTTCTACATAGACTCTAGGTCCCGCAAGGGCTGATGGGAATGTGTGCGCAATCACTGCTCAATGTAAAAGTTTAACAGCGTTTGGCTCTAAAGGCGAGCGGACCAACAGAGAAGCGTGTCGAGTGTCCGACCTGCAGATCCCACAGTGACGTTTGAGTCTGGTAGGTCTGCTCTTATCTTCACACGCAGATCTGCCCTCGCAGAGGAGATACTGCCAATCAAGCATGAATGTGTGTGCGTGAATCTTACGTGCTTCTCTCCTTCGATCCTCTTGTCTGCGAGCTGAACGGCTTCCAGGTACTTAAAATGCAGCTCCATGAGTCTGTCAACCTGCAGAAAGAGAGCGAGAGTGAGCATACGTTACAAATGCACCGAAACGCCACATGAACACTACCGCTGGCAAGAAGAGATGTGCTTTAGGACCCAAATTCACGTTATGTAAATGATATTCATATTTAACTGTGGCGGGGGCGAAATACCACACAAGACGAAGGCGGTTGTGTTATTTAAAGACAAAAAGAGACATTCATCATCCTCTTTCTAGCAATTCCTGTGACAATCTGAAGACAAACAGAACTGAGGCATGATGATGCCCATATGGCCGAAATCTTTTAGCTCGTGAAACTACCAATAATGCACTGCTCCTGTCAGAGTGATGAAACAGGGCCCGGCAGGACTGTGAGGGTTATTTTAAGAGTAGTGACTGCTGAGCGATAACAGCACACGTGTCCGTCCAGGTGATGTATGGAGACCCCCGACCGAGACTAAAGGAGACGTATGACACAAGATGGAGCAAACCGCATCAACACAGTCCAAACAACACACACAAAACATTACACTGATGCACGACTGACCGAAACAATGAGAAAGCAAACAAAACAAGCGAAATAAGAGAAAAGAGCCAAACTGAAAATCAAAAAACAACTAACAAGCGCGCACAAAACAGCATGACGACAAAACTGAAGGAAATAAAGACCAATGAAAGGAAGGGAAAAAAAAAAACAAGAATGAAAAAAGGGGAACAAATCAAAAAGAAATTATAGTCTGAAAAAATTAATAAAAGAATTAATAAAGAAAGACAAAACAAGCAAAATGAAAGAGACCAGCGAACAAAACAGCATGACAACAAAACAAAAGGAAATACAGAACGACGAATGAAAGAACAAATAAAAAGCGCAAAAAACAAATGAACAAAAAACTAAATACAACAAAAAACGATAAAAAGATAAAGTATGAGCAAAAGAGAATGAAACCCAACGAAACAAAACATGGAAATAAGGAACAAATGGAAAAGGAAAAGGAATAAATGAAAACAGGTGAGCAAACTAACAAAAAACACAAGACAAATGAAAAAACTAACAAAAGAATAAGCGAAAAAGGGTGAAAACCAGCAAACAAAAGAGCATGACAACAAAAAACATAAGGAAATAAAGAGCGACGAATGAAAGAACACATAAAAAAAAAATGCTGAACAAAAAAGGAAACAAGTAAATAAGGAACAAATGGAAAAACAAAAAGGAATTAACAAAAATGGGTGAACTAACAAAACAAAACAAGGAACAAAAAATAAATGAACACCAAAAAAAGAAATAGATTGAAAGAATTAATAAAAGAATTAATTAAAAAAAAAAAAAAAAAGACAGAATGAACAAAAAAACAACAAGAGCAAAAAACAAAACTGCAAGAAATAAAAAACACCAACTGAAAGAACAAACAAAGGAATAAACGAAACTGGGTGAACAAACCAACAAACTAAAAACAGAAATAATAAATGATAGACTGAAAGAATGAATAAAAAACAAAATGAATGAACAAAAGCACAAAGAGGAAAAAGAAATAATGAACAAATCAACCAACAAGAGCAAACAAAACAAGACTACAGGAAATAAAGAACAAACAAAGGAATAAACGAGATTGGGTCAAACTGAAAAAGAAATAAACAATAGATTGAAATAATTAATAAAATAATGACTAGAAAACAATGAACGAACAAAAGAATAAAAGAAAATGAACAAACCAACCAACAAGAGCAAACCAATGAATGAAACAAAAAAGCAAACAAATGACTGAAAGAACGAATAAAAAAAGCCAACAAACAAAAAGTATGAACGAACCAACTATTGAAAAGGAACAAACAAAAGTATTAATGAAAAAACAAAAGAAAAAATTGAAAGAAAAAGTGAAAAAAATGAAGTAAAAAGCATTTATTTTACATGATTTCTGTCAAAGAAAATTATCTTAAATTTGTCAATTACAATGGTAACACTTTACAATAAGATCTCATTTGTTAACATTAGTTAATGCATTAACAAAAACTAACAATGACCAACACATTTTTTAAAACATTTGTTAATGTTCATAAAAATGTTCATGTTAGTTCACAGTGCATTAGCTAATGTTAACCGATGCAACTTTTGATCTTAATGTTGAGATTAACATTACGATTATTAAGAAACCTTATAGTTAAGTTACAATTATAATTATTTTCTTATGATAACCAATAAACAAATATAATAACTGATATTTATAACAAAGACGGTTTTGTTTTATTTCTATATTAATTTGACTTTATGCTCGTGGTGTCAGTAAGTAGCACAGCATGTTCTATATTATATTCATGGTAGCATTAAACCCATCTGCCAGCGAACTCTCCTCAAGCGCTCTTTTGTCGTCACTGTGCCATTTTTAGAAGCAAGAAAATAATAAAGCCGTACCGTCAGCTGTCTTATTTTTACCTTCTCGCAGTCGTTCTCTGTGAACTTGCTGAGGAGACGACTTCTCTGCTGCCCTTTGAGGTTCCTCAGCATGGAGGCGATGATGGAACACACATGCTCTGGGAGAAGAACACAAGGCTTTAGTGTCTTGATTTAACACACTCGTGTCATCTATTCACGTTACATAAAGTAAAAACACCGAGCAATGAGTGGGAGGTGACATCTGCCAAATGGCAATGTGCTTTTCTAGACTAAGAACATGAAACTGTCCGCAAAACAACGAAGAGATTAGACACCTTCAGTATATTTCAAACTTTCTCTTGTAGCGGTCAGAGCGATTCCAGCTGATTTGAAACAACAGTAAAGTTGACTCAAGAAACTGCAGAACAAACCTGGATATAAGAGTTAGACACAAGCCTTGAGGCTTTTTTATAAACGACCAAGGCTGCAAAATACAGTAAAAAAAATGTGAAAAAAATATTACAGTTTAAAATAGCTGTTTTCTATGTGAATATATGCTAAAATGCAATTTATTCCTGTGATCAAAGCTGAATTTTCAGCATCATTACTCCAGTCTTCAGTGTCACATGATATCATTCTGATATGATGATTTGCTGCTCAAGAAACATTTATGATTATTATAAACGTAAAAGACATGGAAAAACTACTGATTTAGACATGCTGCACAGAAATATACAAACATGTCTTATTTTTGTCTTACTGCTTTTTTTATCCATTTCACATAAAAGTATTAACACAGAGTCAAAAGTTGTAATTTACTTATAACATAAAAGGAGAAATTGCACGAATATTGGCGAGCGAGTCTGTGACTGCCTTAGATAACTGCTGCTAATGGAAAATACGAGGCTGCACTAAAAGCTTTAATGAACGTGGAGTGAAGTGCATGAAAGTCTTTGCACGCTGCTGTCGTCTATAAAAACACACTAATGAAGAAGCATTAGAGCAGAGCGAAGCGACATGCAACAAGACATCAGACGCAACCGCAAATCTGATCTGATGGCTTGTTTCCCTCCAAACAGGCACAAGGTAAATTTACTGTAAGAAAGAGTCCATCACACAAGACTCGTGCACTTTAAAAGAAAGAAAAAATGTAAATTTTACTTTTTAGGTGAACTATTCCTTTAAAGCCTGTCGCAGAATAATTTGATGGCTGTACAATTTGATTAAGGGTTTATTGTGATTATCAATGAAAACTTCATAACATAACATTTTTGATATGAAAACAGCTTGAGGAGAGCTGAAATATTCATTATATTAACACAAACCTAATAAAGTTATACAGGTGATGAGACGGTATAATGCATAATAAATAAAACAATTTGTTCACAGTGTATTATTGTTCAAAGATACAATTTTTGATAATTATTAAATGTAAAAGGTAATGTTAACTAAGACTAATAAATTCGGTAGAAGTATTGCTCATTGTTATTTCATTGTTAGAAACCCTAATGTAAACTGTTCGTTATTTTTTTTTTTTCATTTTTTGTTTGTTAATTCCTTCAAATGCAAAAAACAATGAATGAAAACGAACGTAAGCAAACGAAAGCGTGAACCGAGCAAAAAACAAACAAAAAAGGGAGCAAACAAAAGTGAAAGATAAAACTAGCAAACAAAATAACGAAGAACAAACCAAACATGGGTTACGCAAAGAACCAAGAAAGAAAAAAAAAAAATGCCGAAAGAAAACCGGCAGCCAAAAAAAAAAAAAAAAAAAAAGATAAAACACATACAAAAAAGCCAATCAACAAAGAATTACAAGCGAACGTGCAATTTAATCTGTTAATGCATATGGCAGCGAATAAAATGTTTCTGTTTTTGTTTTGTTTTTTTCCATTTCTTGTTTGTTAGTCCTTTCATTGCAAAAAAAAAAAAAAAAAAAAAAAAAACAGTGAATGAAAACGGAAATGAGCAAACAAAAGCATGAACCAAACAAAAAAACAAAAAAAAAAAAAAAAAAAAAAAAGAGCGCGAACAACAGCAAAAGATAAAACTAGCGTACAAAATAAAGAACAAACCAAACATGGGAGATGCAAAGAACCGAGAAAAAATAATGAAAAAAACCAGCAAACAAAAAAAAAACCATGCAAAAATTTTAGTCGAGTTTGTTAATGCACATGGCAGCAAATAAGATGTTTTTTATTTTTTGTTTATTCTTTCACTGCAATAAACAATGAATGAAAATGAACGAACAACAAAAAAGGAGAGCAAACAAAAGCGAACGATAAAAGAACAAACAAACCAATAATGGGTGACGCAAAGAACCAAAGAAAGAAAAAATAAAAGAAAAACCAGCAAACAAAAACAGAGAACAAAAAACATTGCAAAAAAGCCAATCAACAAAGAATTACAAGCGAACATGCAAAAAATTGTTGAGTTTGTTAATGCATATGGCAAATAAAATGTTTTGGGTTCTTTTTTTTTTGTTAGTTCTTTCACTGCAAAAAACAGTGAATGAAAATGAAAGTGAGCGAACGAAAGCATGAACCGAGCAAAAAAACAACAAACTTAAAAGGAGAGCGAACAAAAGCGAAAGATAAAACTAGCGAACAAAATAAGGAAAAACAATTAAACAAACATGGGCGACACAAAGAACCAAGAAATAAAAATAACTAAAGAAAAACCAGCAAACAAAAGAGTGACAATGCAAAAAAGGAAAAAAAAATGAAAAAGCAAATCAACAAAAGAATTATAAGAGAAAATCTGAGTTGAGTATGTTAATTCATGTAGCAGGGAATAATAAATCGCATCACAATCTGACTGTTTTATTGAGATTTTACTTAATTATGGTTTATTGGGGCAGATTATTAATGCTAATGCTCTTCTAACGTTGTTTGAACTTCAATTACTGTAGCAACACACTTCAAAACCACTGCATCAGGAGGTTATACAGTAAAAAGATGTAACGTCTTCTAAAACGGCATGTCCATGAGACTTCTTCATCAGGTTAAAAATCAATATTTAAACACCATCTCGCATATAATCAGACGGCCTTGATAAAACTATTTAATTTGGCCTTGGCCTTCACCGCCGCTGAATACAAATGAGACGGCGTGAGTTTAAACATCAGTCCGTGTGCATCTCTTAACAAACACATGCATTTTAATGCTGCGGGTAAACGAAGGAGACGCATTAATCAACAGACGGCGAGAGGAAACGCTCGGTCAGCATTGCAATGTCGCGGGTCTTCAAGGCGACTCACGGCCACCAGAAGCGAAGGGAGAGAAAAAAGTGAACGTTATTAGCGGTGGAATAAACTGTCTAAGGGTGAGGAATACAGCCACAGGGAGCGGATGAGAGCAGAGAGGTGCAGGCTAGAGGTCTGAGATAAGTGCGTTATCTCCCAGCTCTGCCTCGGGAAAGCTTTTGTCATCATTACACACTAAAAGAAGACTCGGCTAACCAACTACATCACTCTAGGTCGTCGTGGCAACAGGGAGAATGGCCATTGGCTGGCAGGACGAGAATGCAGCGGGGCGTCCAGTAGGGGGCGGTACTTTATGTAGGACAAACATAAATGAGCAATTGAGTCCTGAAAGGCCCTTAGCAGAATAGGAGTGTCAATGAAAATACAAAGAACGGGGAAAAAGTGTCATTTGACCATTTTTAGCTTGTGATATATTGTGAAATGCAATATGAAAGATGTTAACATTTATATAATTAAAAATTAATACACTGTAAAGTGATTTTCTACCATTTGTAATAAGGCACCAAACAGAGTACCCATTTAAAATAAATAAATTAAAAATAAAAATATTTAATTTAATTTAAATATATATATATATATATATATATATATATATATATATATATATATATATATATAATTATATATATAATTATATATTTAATATAATTCAATATATAATTTAAATTAAATTAAATTTTTATTTATATATTTAATTTAATTTAAATATATATATTATATAATATATATATATATATATATATATATATAATTTAAATTAAATTAAATTATTTATTTATATATTTAATTTAATTTAAATATATATATATATATATATATATATAATATATATATATATAATATAATAATATATAATAATAATATATATATATATAATTTAAATTAAATTAAATTATTTATTTATATATTTAATTTAATTTAATTTAAATATATATATATATATATATATTTTTTTTTTTTTTTTTTTTTTTTTAAAAAGAAATTTAAAGACTTTATTCAGTGATATTACTCTCTGCCAAAGCTTAAATGGATTACAAAATGTCACATTGGCACCATTAACATTAAACACGGGCTCTCAACCAAATGTCACTGAGGTCAATGACACCATTTTTGATTTGAGAGCAACGGCAGGAGGGAAAATTCTGAGAAATATCAGTGTTTCTCTCATATAATGTAGATGAAGACGTGAAACGTGTTTGCTGCGCTCGAACACTGTTTTTTCGTTTTGTTTTTTTGTGGTCCTTTCTGGAGCTTGATAAACTCAGTAGCCGTTCACAGAGAAAAGAAAGTCATACTGGTTTGCAACAACATGAGGGTGACATTTTTTTGGGTGAAAAATCCCTTTAAAATCTAACCTGGGATTTCAAAACTGCTTTCAAAACACCTAGCAGAAAATATTACTCACATAATTACATTTGAATGCCTTATACAACACCACATGAAGAGCTGAAAGACATTTGAATGAAAGATAAATATATGTGGCTGTACGTAATGTTTCTCCACCAAAGCATGTGCACTCTTTCTGCAGAGAAAAGACAAAGGTGTTTTGTTACAGTTCAAACAAAATCCCTCCAAACAAAGCGGATTATCACATTATCAACATACGAATCTGCAACAAAAGAACAGCTAATTTTCAATAATGAATCCATTAGCGAAACCTCTGAGAACGGCAGAACAATGATCCGATTCCAAGTTTCATTTCAAACGGGAGAATTAACAGAGCTCTGGAGATCAGCGCAATTACACCAACGCTTTTGATCCAATTTAGCACAGCAATTCCAGCACTTCCCGCAATTATTACGTGTCCGGTAGAGATTAAAAAGCAGTTAAAAGACAATCATTAGAAATAAATGAACTGCTGCTGCTCCCCCCCGCCATTTGTTCGGTTCACATTTGGCCAATTTGAGTCGCCGCTGAGACGTCAAAGCAAATGGGTTTGTCTCGAACTTTGTCTTACATCTCTCCAAAGAATCATTATCCTCTGTAACGGGAGACATTTGGACAAACCACTCGAGTAATTTAGTCTAAAATGACCCAATAAAGACTAATAAATAATCAGCCAGACAGAACGACTAGTGTTTAGATAACGAAGACTCATTTTCATTTAGCTTAACTAAATTGACTAAAATAACAAAGTAAAACTGTAATAAAAAAATTAACAAGACTTTAAAATGACCAAAAATGACTAAAACTATACCTAATATTAAAACGAAAACTTTAAAACATTAATAAAAACTGTAATAGTACCTCAATAATAGTAAAATTCAAAATTAAAACAGATTAGATAACAGATAAATCAGTTTAGTTGCTTGACATAAAAAGTTAACTGAAATAAAATATAAAAAACCTAAACTTATTTTATTTCAGCAAGTTGCCAAGGCAACATTTCACATTTTTATTTAGTTTATGATGTACTGAAAAAAATAAATAAATAAAAAATAAATAAATAAATAAATAAAAAATAAATATTATATATATATATATATATAAAAACCTATGTAGACACATTAAAGGTGCAGTGTATAAATTTTAGCGGTAAGGTTGCAAATTGCAATATAAAGAAGCTATGGTGGCCGACACAGGACAAAGATGTCGTCGTCTGAGACAGAAGAGAGCAGCCAGTCAAGCAAATGCGATCTGTAGAGCAGTCTGTCCGTTTAGGGCTACTGTAGATACATGGCAGCACAAAATGGCGACTTAACATGTAAGGGGACCCACGGGGTATGTCGATAGAAATGGCTCATTCTAAGATACACTGTAAAACCTAACAGTTGTTCTAACTAACCCTTTTTAGTAAAGTTTACTTAATGTCCAAGAATTTGTTGAACTTACTTAAAACAATTTAGTAATCTATACTGTTTGCATGCTATGCTTTGTTACTCATAAAACCCAAGTTAATATTACTTGTCTGGTTTAAGTACCATTTCGTCAAGCAAAAAAAAAAAAAAAAAAAAAACCTCCACTTCTGCATTCTATCATTTTCTTTTTCTCAAAATGATGTTGAATGTTAAATTATCAATACAACTAAAACTTTAGGAAGAACGTCACATAAATTGACCATAAATTCATGTTGATTTCCTAAAATTTTTCTCACCATTTTAGTGATTAGCGTTTTCGTTTGGTTGTGCACTTGGAACTTAATTTATATTATTATAACGCTCTTCCAATTGATTTCCAAACAGGAAATTACAGTTATTTGTGGTTTCAAAGGAAGAGACCTATTAAATAGATTGCTTTTAAAAAGTGATCTAATTTGGCACTAAACCAATAACTAATCTAGGCTTCATGTAGAATTTTGGTTTATTAGATTGTATTGCTAACATATATATCATAAACACCATACTATTGTGAAACATCAAACTTTTAAGGGGGTTGATTCCTCTCTGGTTGAGCCAGTGCCGTGCAATCATCCTTGCTCGAGTCACACACAAACATCAACATTCAGCAAGCAAAACACAACAATGGTAACAGTTAAAAAAAAATTATTAATAAGACTATTACAGTTTTATTTGCTGTCATTGTTGGGGTAATACTGACACAAGACAGCAAATAAAATTGTAAAATAAAGCCACAAACAGTAAAACAAATCAATTACTTTATTCATGCCGCAATGCACTCTGGGAAAACACTTCCTCAGATCACAGAGAATTAAGTTGACAAAACTTAAATGGTTTAAGTAAGATCAACTTAATTCAGTTAAGTAAGCTTAATTATATTAAGTCAACAAGTTTGCACAATTGAATTAAGTAAACTGAACAAATTTGTTTTTACGGTGTAATAAAAACATAACTTCATTATGCAAGGTCTTTATGCACCACTGAAAACAGTTATGTATATTATATTGCATTTCTGTCAATAGATCCTCTCAAATTTACAAAACGCAACTTAAAAAAAAAAAAAAAAACTTAAATGTCAACAAAAACCAACAACAAATTACTAAAACTATACTTAAAACAGAAAAAGAAAATATAAAAAATAAAAAAAATATATAAAAAATAAATCAATACTGGTAACACTTTATTTTAGAGTCTTTTAACTAGTTGCTTATTAGCATGCATATTACTACAATATTGGCTGTTTATTAGTAATTATTAAAGGTGCAATATGTAAGAATTTTGCAGTAAAATATCCAAGAACCACTAGGCCAGTGTTATATATTTTGTTCACTTGAGTACTTACAATATCCCAAATGTTTCCAATTATTTGTAAATCGTGAGAAAATTGCAATTTTAACCAAGTGAGGACGTGAGAGGAGTCGCCTGTCAATTGCGTCATACCCGCGTTACCCTCGGTTTCCGGTTTTATTTTGTAGAAACCATGGAAACACCAAAGACGCAGTAATATATTACATGTTTTAATAGACAAGGGAACAACTGTTTGTTTACATTTATAGACAGAAAACTAATTGTTGTTATATAGCTCAACACGTTTAGTTGTATTGTTTAAATCTAATTTTCTTAATTTTTTGCTTTAGTGAGTACCATGCTTTAGTGAGTACCATGCTTTACCACGCCTCAGAGAAAAACACTATTTTGTAAAGTAGCTAACAGTGTTGCATTCGTCTCTCATTACCAATCGCTCCAGCGGCCTCGTTCAGCTCCCACAACACTCGGTCCTGCTCTGCTTCATACTACAGTAATGTTAATAATTGCATCCATAAACATGATTTCTTCCCAAGTCCTATCCCGATTATTTTCCACCGGCTGTGAGGTGAAGACCACATGTCCCAAGATTCCGCACTCAAACTTGGCGTCATCAAGCTATGCCTTTGTTTTGAATAGGCCTCTAGCGGACAGAAAATATTACATATTGCACCTTTAAGCACATATTAATGCCTTATTCTGCATGACCTTATTCTACGTTCTTAATCCTACCCAATACCTAAACTTAACAACTACCTCACTAACTACTAATAAGCAGTAAATTAAGAGTTTATTGAGGGGAAAAAAAAAGTTAATAGTGAATACATGTTCCCTATACTAAAGTGTTACCATATTGATAAACTATAATAGTACCTTAATAATACTAAAATTTCAGAATTATCCAGTAAAACTAAAGCCATAAACATCTGTCAAGTTGCTTGACATAAAAGGTAACTGAAATAAAAAATAAAAACTTTATTTTATTTTTATTTCTCATTTTCATTAACGATGTACTAAAATAACAGTAACACTTTACAATGAGGTTTCATTAGTTAACTACTTTGGTTAACATGAACTAAGAATTAACAACATTTCAACAGGATTTATTAATCTTAGCTAATGTTCATTTCAACATTTACTAATGCATTATTGAAATCAAAAGCTGTATTCATTAACATTAGTTAATGCACTGTGAACTAACATGAACAAACAATTTTTATTAACTAACAAAGATGAATAAATACAGTAACAAATGTATTGCTCATTTGTTAGTTCATGTTAGTTAATACATTAACTAATGTTTAACTAATGAACCTTATTTGTAAAGTGTTACCAAAATGGCTGAAAGTAAAACAAAAACACTATTAAAAAACTATATTAAAAACCAAAATCCATTAAAAACCACAACAACAAAAAAAATTTAGCTTCTTGAAATATCAAAATGTAAAAACTAATTCAAAGTATTATTATAGTATCTCAATGATAGGGGTCAGAATTATGCAGAATTATTAGTCCCTGTCGGCTAGTCTCGACTTTACTCTGTTGTGTCCCGAGGATGTTCATCTTCCAGAACCTGGAGCGACGCTGATGTGACCTTTATCCCTGTGGCAGGACCAAACCCAAATCTTCATCTACTTCAAAGCAATTTCCCTGAGTCTCAACGAGAGAGACACACACACACATACATATACACTCTTCTTTCTCTAAAGAAAACGGGCAAAACACATTCAAGAAGCAAGTTTAAATTGGCAGCGGAGTTCAAAGTTCACTGCGACTGAGAAACAGACGTTCGGCGTGTCACGACTCTTATTTCACTCCTAACACATCATTAGCTAAAACACATCCTGACAATTTCTCAATTCTTCCGCTTCTCAGCTCAATGACATGTAATTATTCTGCCGAAACAGCTCTTGTGAGGAGAAAGCGGCCAAACTTCTTTTTCACGCGGTTGTGCTCAAGCTTAAGATTAATGTCGTCTCTTTTCTTTGTGCCTGTCAGAATTGTTTACCTGCGGACGGTCCATTTAAGTTCCTCACACAAAAGGAGGATGCTGTAAATTTGTTTGGTGATTAACGGCGCAGAAGTTTTAATGAAACTTTTTTTATTGTTGTTTTTCTCATTTCTTTTAAACCATTATCCATCAATAAAAGACTTAGCGCACACAATGCAACGTGGCAGAACATTATTTCTCCTTGGTAAATCTTTCTTCTCTGCTTGCAAATGGAAAGCGCGTTTTCTAATCAGCTAATTACGAATGCTTGTGGTCCCTCATCATGGAGTTGAATATGTTTCAGAGGGGGTTTTACAGGGATCAGTCTGAAGTTTCTCGATGGGCTGTAAGAGCTTAGCTGTTTAATTACTCAAACTCTGCGTCGTCAAAGCTGATAATTAATTAATCAGTTTGATGGGGCTGCGTCTTCATAAGCACCTTTTGTCTCAGAACGGATGTCAAGAATTAAGACGCTAACGGCTGATTGATGGGGCGTAATCTCACACCAACCATATTTCACATGATCACGTCACAATACGGCCGACAAACAAACAAACCAACCAATTTATGAAAAATAAAAATGTGCACAAATGTTTTTTATTTTCAAAGATAAAGAGTTTCTGTTGAGGACAAATCTGCTAAGCCAGAACATATGCAAATATATTGTTGCATGCATAAAATATGCAAATTTAGCTAATAATTAATTTTGCAACAGAGATACAATGATATTTGAATGGCTTCTTTTACAAAAATCGCTTTTTAAGGACTACAACAAACGGCTGGTAGGGACTACAACGAGCTTCTCCCCAGGTTAGTGACATCATAAACCCCGCCCCCAAGAACACACAACAAAGGGGATGAGGACATGTTGGGCTACTTTAGAGATGAGGAAGAGTTGTTGTAGTAGAGTGTTGTTGATGCGTCATTTTACGCCGGACTGCTTCACAAACGAGGGTCAATTCAACGCTGGATTTGCACAAAAGATTAACATGACGGCACATGCTAGTGGATGAGTTGAATCAACTCCACAGCAACTACATAAATTTATCCACTAACCATTCAGAAACGTCCAGTTTCATTCTAAAAGTTGTAACTTCTTCCTGAGTCTCTCCATCAGTGTCGACTCCGGTTTGAACAATGTAAGGCTGAACGCCGTTACTGACAATCCTCATTTTGGCTGCGTGAGATTCTCCAGCTTTGTTGTTGTTGAGCAACCGAAGCGCGAGCTGTTAAAGCTCTGCCCTCTTCTGAAAAGGGGGCTGGGAGCAGCAGCTCATTTGCATTTAAAGGGACACACACAAAAACTGTGTTTTTGCTCACACCCAAATAGGGGCAAATTTGACAAGCTATAATAAATGATCTGTGGGGTATTTTGAGCTGAAACTTCACAGACACATTCTGGGTACACCAGAGACTTATATTACATCTTGTGAAAGGGGCATTATAGGTCCTTTAAGTAATTGCAACAAATACTACAATGATAAATATTTAAAATTGGGAAACATCTTTTACATAATATATATCCTGTTTTCTCCTTTACAGCAATGAAAATATCAGGCGGAAATGTGCTAATTGTCATGCAAAAACTAATGGTCCAAAAAATAGACTTTAATGGGCACAAAAAGGGCACACATTTAATGCTAAAGCCAGACTTGCTAAAGCACCACAAGCAGTTTTAGCAAACTTAATAATCTAAAAATATCCTAAATTTTAGACATATAAGCTGTCTAAAAGTAACTTGTCTTATATTCTTGCACTTCCTATGTAAGATACGGGGGGGCCACCGGTTAATTTATTCTGCCTCTTTGTGCAGATGAATTTCCAATCTGTCTTTGCTTGGCTGAACAGCATCTGAGAATTAAACTCTGTCAACAGATGAAGACTCACAGCACTAACCAGCTCAGGTGAACAGAGATCTTACAGCAACATGCCTCAACATTTCTGATACTATCTGTCTGAAATAATATGCAAGATTAGAGCTAATGGGTCTCAAATCACAGTATGTTAAAAATAGTATGACTAGAGGGCAAATCTGATGGGAAGAAATGTCAAAGTCATAATTCATCCTAAAATTTCAAATCATATTTCTTCCCAAAAAGAAAGTAATGTGAATTATATTGGGCATAAAGAAAATAAGCTCTAGTTGTTGTTTTTGGGCACAGAAAGTATTCTCGTCGTTTCATAGTATTAAGGTTGAACCACTGCAGTCACATCAACTGTTTTAACAATGTCTTTAGTACCTTTCTGGTCCTTGAAAGTGTTGATTATATTGCTGCATATGGATGAGTCATATACCTCTCAGATTTCTTACGGGTGTGGGACGACATTTTGATTTCTGGGTGAACTAACCCTTTAAGACGCATTTTTATAATGTGGCAGTACGTCCTTATATTGCTCTACCGGCTACTACAGCTTACAAACCTGTAACACCTCCCAACAAACTCTGAAATACATTGTCTGCATTCAAATGAAATATCCCATCTATCCTTAATAAGGTCCATTTCAGCTTGATTTAAAACATGGCTCTTTCCACACCCCGAAACGCCCTTACACACTCATATCCGTCAAACGCTCTATCAGAGATCACTCTAGTGTGCAAATGCTCAAAATTACAGTAGAATAAGTTAAAGTGGGACGCACTCTCTTTCACTTTCATTGCAGGTCTCTAATAACCATTAAGAACAGTCTGAGGAGCTTATTTGAATCGCTGTGGCAAAACAATAAGAGCAGCAGCCGCAGAGTTTACTCCCCGTGGAATAAACCGCCGGCTGAACTGTAAATAATAGCTGCGAAAAAGATATTACTGTGAACTCGCCATCATATTACAATGCCTCTGTGTGTGTGTTTCTCCCACTAATTGAGCAACTCCGCCACACTAAATCCATTTTAAAAATAATAAAACTGGTGAGAAAGAAATTAAATAGGAAGCAAAACAGAACTACAGAGAAAGAGGCAGTTCAGTGCCGTGGGTTTCTACAAACCTTCATGCTCCTTGTCCGATATTCCAACTTTCTTCATCTTCTTGGGAGTCTTCATGAACAGAGGGAATATGGTTCGGAGGCCCAGGATGTCCACAAACTTGTGACAGTTATCCGAACCCTCTGGACCGATCATCCCGTAATCCAAAACCTTCAGCGCACTGACACGAGACATCTTCTTCTCCCTGCACAGACACACAATGAGAGATACTTCATTGACACACTCTCAAAAAACTATAGTCAAACTAAACTGTAAGTAATTAGACAAATTAAAACTACTAACAAGGAGTAATTAATTACTTACAAGTCATTTAAGGGACAAAATTTGCCATTTTTAGAAATCGGAGCAGTACTTAAAGGATTAGTTCGCTTTCAAATAAAAAATTCCTGATAATTTACTCACCCCCATGTCATCCAAGATGTTCATGTCTTTCTTTCTTCAGTCGAAAAGAAATTAAGGTTTTTGATGAAAACATTCCAGGATTATTCTCCTTATAATGGACATCAATGGCCTCCAAAGAGTTGAAGGTCAAAATTATAGTTTCAGTGCAGCTGAAGGGTCAAAGGGCTTAAAACGATACCAGACGAGGAATAAGGGTCTTATCTAGCGAAACGATTGGCCATGGAAAAATATAACTGCCGCTGCGTTCGTTCCGCAAGTAGAATAGGGAAGGCGTAGGACATACAGCTTAACTTTTTGAAGAATACGAAAGTACGGTTTTGGCGGAAGCACTTGGAAGGCGATCATTTGTTTATATAAAGCATTTAAATTTTTTTAGATAATGACCAATCGTTTCGCTAGATAAGACACTCATTCCTCGTCTGGTATCGTTTAAAGCCCTTTGAAGCTGCACTGAAACTATAATTTTGACCTTTAAACGTTTGGTGTCCACTGAAGTCCATTATAAGGAGAATAATCCTGGAATGTTTTCATCAAAAACCTTCATTTCTTTTCGACTGAAGAAAGAAGGACAAGAACATCTTGGATGACATGGGGGTGAGAAAATTATCAGGAAAATTTTATTTGAAAGTGAACTAATCCTTTAACTGGCACAAAAATGAGTGACAGCATTTGCATACATTTGCAAATAAAAGTAGTAAAATACAAATAATTTAATAATGCAATATAATTTTATATATATATATATATATATATATATATATATATATATATATATATATATATATATATATATGAGATGTGATTAATCGCGATTAATCGATTTGACAGCACTAATATAATTATATTGCATACATTTTTATTACAAGCTAATAAAATAAACAATTATATAATACATAAACTAATGAAGAAATTATACGTAATTACAGGTTTTAAATAATATATGCATCTATAAAATAAAAGCAGTGTTTCATTCAAGACTTCATTCAAGAAACACAAGCAGAACTAATTTCTATTTGTTTTGGAAAAAGAAAACTGATCTTCATTCAAAGCCTTTGTCTTTCCTCTCAAGAGTCCACTTTCATTTTACATATTCGTTGTTCCGAAAGTCTAAGAACTGTTTTATAGATTTGCTGAAGATGTATATAAAACAAGAAACGGACATAAGCCGCATGTCAGATGCTGAAACAGCTTCTGTACAGACGGAAGCTGACTATCATGGCCTCGCTCAAGGGAAATGTAGCTGTCTGTCATACTGGCACTTCCTTCATCCGGCAATGACAAACAACAGTTTATCAACACCGCGGGAAAATATTTCCCATGTCAAGGAGAAAAATAGAGTGGTGGAGAGAGGGAGAGAAAGGACAAACAAAGAAAATATAAAATAATCAAATTTAAAAAAAATAAAAATAAAACAAAATTATAAAATAAAAATTAAAAAGATATAACAAACAAATGAGTAGTGAATACTAAAAATTAATAACTAAGGGAACAAACTCCTGCTATCAGTTAGAGACAGACCTGAGCATGAGGTTCATGAGCTGAAGCCCCTCCCCCCTGAGGAAACGATCACGATTGGCTGGAAGCATGAGGCAGGAACACAGGGCGTCAAACAGGTTCTCCATCATTTCCTGTTCCTCCGGCGTTGCTGGATTATGACGTTTAAACACCTATGAGAAGAACATTAACAGGATGAATCGCACAAAAAATGTCTGGGGCATCATTTTTAAAAATACAGTATACACACACACATACATACATACATATATATATATTTTTTTTTTTTTTAATTTAGTTGTTGTTTTTGACCTATGTATAGCCTACCTATATTGTAATAAATAAGGTTATGACACCCAATATTTTAGATACCACTGAAATTTAACAATTCTTGATTCCATTTGAGACCACAGCTAAAACTACTGATATAAATTTGAAAGATTATTAAAAGACAAGTAAATAGTCAATAATAAAAAAGAACAAATAATTAAACTAAAAGCAATAGCACAAATAAACACTGTAGTGTTGAAGGTTAATCCTTATTAAAGTTACAAAATCATTGTTCAGTGAAGATCAGAGTGATTTTTCTCTTTAGTTTGATTAACATTAAAACACAGACAGCTTCTGGAATTTTAGGTGCCTGTCACTTTAAATCTAATGCACTGATACATACAATAATGACACGCATGCGTTCTTTCTCTACTGCTTACCATAATCGTAACCGACTAGGTTTACCGAGATACTCGCAAAGGCGGAGACTGAGATAAATGTGTGTGAATTTGTCCCTTTAGACATAAGGAGAGGTTTATTTGCAAGCTGTCTGAGGCGCGCAGCTCTGAGCTCTTCCGGTGTGTGTGACACGCACACAAAACTTACAGCACGCGCAAGTTCTCCTTCACTTGAATGCTTATATTGGCAAAGCTTGAAAACACGTGCAAATGATAAACTTTAATGATCATGCAGCGCTGGCCCGATCGGGAAACTGACAGTTCTTTCAACTGTCCAGATCGTCTTTCACGCTGAAAGGCGCAGCTGCATCCGCCATGTTCGGCACCAAATGAATGACACCGGTCCCGCTGTAATATCACGCAAGGTAAATAAGAGTATGACATCTAGTGGAGAAGACTAGTAATAAGATTAACGTCAATCAGATATTATGTCCAATGTTTGCGGAAATAACTACGGGGAAAAAAAAAGAAAAAAAAGGATACGTGGCTTTTGAAAATCGATACTGTATCGACCACATTTTAAAAAACGATTAATCGAAAAATCTATGTTTATTGCCCAGCCCTACACAGCCATTAATGTCTAAACCGCTGGCCACAAAAGTGAGTACACCCCTAAGTGAAAATGTCCAAATTGGGCCCAATTAGCCATTTTCTCTCCCTGGTGTCATGTGACTCGTTAGTGTTACAAGGTCTCAGGTGTGAATGGGGAGCAGGTGTGTTAAATTTGGTGTTATCGCTCTCACTCTCTCATACTGGTCACTGGAAGTTCAACATGGCACCTCATGGCAAAGAACTCTCTGAGGATCTGGAAAAAAGAATTGCTGCTCTACATAAAGATGGCGTAGGCTATAAGAAGATTGCCAAGACCCTGAAACTGAGCTGCAGCACGGTGGCCAAGACCATACAGGACAGGTTCCACTCAGAACAGGCATTGCCATGGTAGACCAAAGAAGTTGAGTGCACGTGCTCAGCGTCATATCCAGAGGTTGTGTTTGGGAAATAGACATATGAGTGCTGCCAGCATTGCTACAGAGGTTGAAGGGGTGGGGGGGGGGTCAGCCTGTCAGTGCCCAGACCATACGCCGCTCACTGCATCAAATTGGTCTGCATGGCTGTCGTCCCAGAAGGAAGCCTCTTCTAAAGATGATGCACAAGAAAGCCTACAAACAGTTTGCTGAAGACAAGGAGACTAAGGACATGGATTACTGAAACCGTGTCCTGTGGTCTGATGGGACCAAGATAAACTTATTTGGTTCAGATGGTGTCAAGTGTGTGTGGCGGCAACCAGGTGAGGAGTACAAAGACAAGTGTGTCTTGCCTACAGTCAAGCATGGTGGTGGGAGTGTCATGGTCTGGGGCTGCATGAGTGCTGCCGGCACTGGGGAGCTACAGTTCATTGAGGGAACCATGAATGAGCAGAGCATAATCCCCTCCCTACAGAGACTGGGCCGCAGGGCAGTATTCCAACATGATAACAACCCCAAACACACCTCCAAGATGACCACTGCCTTGCTAAAGAAGCTGAGGGTACCTAAACCCTATTGAGCATCTGTGGGGCATCCTCAAACAGAAGGTGGAGGAGCGCAAGGTCTCTAACATCCACCAGCTTTGTGATGTTGTCATGGAGGAGTGGAAGAGGACTCCAGTGGCAACCTGTGAAGCTCTGGTGAGGGTTAAGGGTTAAGGCAGTGCTGAAAAATAATGGTGGCCACACAAAATATTGACACTTTGGGCCCAATTTGGACATTTTCACTTAGGGGTGTACTCACTTTTGTGGGCAGCGGTTTAGACATTAATGGCTGTGTGTTGAGTTATTTTAAGGGGACAGCAAATTTACACTGTTATACAAGCTGTACACTGACACTATATATTGTAGCAAAGTGTCACTTCTTCAGTGTTATATATATATATATATATATATATATATATATATATATATATATATATATATATATAATATATATATATATATATATATATATATATATATTTATTAATTTATTAATTAACCATTTAAAATTCAAGAATTCAGTAAAATCAAACTTGAGTGTGAGAGACGTTGGACTTCATTCAAGAAACATGAGCAGAACTAATAAATAAATAAATAAAAGCATGAAGAAGAAAATTAAGCCTTTTATGACTATTAGGATTTTAGGAGCACATTGTGCCTAACTGGCATGAAAATGAAGCATTATCAATAACTGCGTAAAAATGATAATGAATAAAAACTAATCCATCTTATTTGGTCCCTCTCTTTTATTTTATTACACAGATTTCATTTAAATTATTTGCAAATAAGCAATTAAACGTTGCCTGGTCATGTTGTGCAACATGAAAGTGTAATCAAAGGGATTTTAAAACGATTGTTAAACGAGAAAACAGCAGCGTGGAGCACAATGAATGAAGCCGCCCGTATGTTCTGGGTCATGATGATCTCTAAAGAGTCTCACACTGTGATTTCAGACAGCAGCTGGTTTAAAGAGAGACAGTGTCTTACTGAAAGCTGCTGCAGTAGTACATCAATACCATCCATTTCTCCCAACAGCTCCCTTGTTTCTGTGAGAGAGAGAGAAATAGATAGAAGAGGGAGGGAAAGAAATTAGAGAAAGACAGACATAAAGAGAAGAGATGATGAATGTTAGTTCAGTGTGCTAATAAACCTTAGAAAAGATAGAGAGAGATGTGCATGTGAGAAGTGCTGTACTACCAAAGCCATATATCACAGCATAAGGATTCTGTTTTAATTGTTTAATTAAATTATAATAATCAAAAGGCATGTCTAATAAGTTGAATTCATAAAAATGTAACAATAATAAGGCCCTATATAATGTGTTTTGTTTTCAGACATTTTTGTCTTTCTGGATTTTGTGTTTTAATGATATAATACAAATGTATTATCAAAAACAGTGGTAATCAAATTAATGTATAAAACCTTAAAGGGATAGTTCACCCAAAAATGAAAGTTATCCCATGATTTACTCACCCTAAAGCAATCCTAGGTGTGTATGACTATCTTCTTTCAATCAAACACAATATACATTAAATATATATTAAAGATATATTAAAAAATATTCTGGCTCTTCCAAGCTTTATAATGGTAGTTAATGGGGGGCGAGATTTTGAGGCCTAAAAAAGCATATCCATTAATCATTAAAAATAATCCATACGACTCCAGGGGGTTAATAAAGGCCTTCTGAAGAGAAGTGATGGGTTTTTGTAAGAAAAATATCCATATTTATAACTTAAACTATAATCACTGACTTCCGGTAACGGCCGTACACGAGTCGAGTTCTGGCGGAACAGTGACCTCTGACCCAACGCATGACGTAATGACGAAAGTGGAAGCACAGAGGATAGCACAAAACAAAACAGATGAGAAAAAAGCGACGAGAATACTTTTCGTGTGCCCAAAAACCCCCCCCAAAAAAACGACTTTATTCAACAATATGTAGTGATGGGCGATTTCAAAACACTGCTTCATTAAGCTTCGAAGCTTTACGAATCTTTTGTTTCGAATCAGTGGTTAGGAGCATGTATCAAACTGCCAAAGTCACGTGATTTCAGTAAACGAGGCTTCGTTACATCATAAGTGTTTCAAAATTTCAATGGTTCACCACTAGGGGCGTGACTTTGGTAGTTTGATACATGCTCCGAACCACTGATTAGAAACAAAAGATTCGTAAAGCTTCGAAGCTTCATGAAGCAGTGTTTTGAAATCACCTATCACTAGATATTGTGGAATAAAGTAGTCTTTTTTTTTTTTGCCGCACAAAAAGTGTTCTCGTCGCTTCATAACATTAAGGTTGAACCACTGTAGTCACGTGAACTCTTTTAAATATGTCTTAAGTACCTTTCTGGGCATCTGAAAGTGTTAACTATCTTCTTTCAGTCGAACACAAGCGGAGTTATATTTAAAAAAATATCCTTGCTCTTTCAAGCTTTATAATGGTAGTGAATGGGGAGGCGAGATTTTGAAGCCCAAAAAAGCACATCCATTAATCATAAAAGTAATCCATACGGCTCCAGGGGGTTAATAAAGGCTTTCTGAAGCGAGTTGATGTTTTTTTGTAAGAAAAATATCCATATTTATAACCTAATAAACTATAATAACTGGCTTCCGGTAACGGCCGTACATGAGTCGAGTTCTGGCGGAACAGTGAACTCTGACCCAACGCATGACGTAATGCCAAAAGTGGAAGCACAGAGGATAGCACAAAAAAAACAGAGGCCTTTATTAACACCCTGGAGCCATACAGATTTATTTTTATGATAGATGGATGCGCTTTTTTGGGCTTTAAAATCTCACCCCCCATTCACTACCATTATAAAGCTTGGAAAAGCCAGGACATTTTTTTAATATAACTCAGATTGTGTTCGTCTGAAAAAAGACAGTCATACACACCTAGGATGGCTTGAGGGTGAGTAAATCATGGGATAGTTTTCATTTTGGGGTGAACTATCCCTTTAAGAATTTAATTAATCTTTTAAAATGTAGTCAAATTACTTTTAATTTTTTGGCAAACAAACAGGTTTTTCGTTTAAATTAAAACATGGGCAACCTTTTTTTATTTATTTTTTTTTTACTTTGAAGTACATTCTACTATAATACATTTGTATCATAATTTCTTCAAGTTAAACCAAACTTTTATTTTGGAGAGTTATAGTGAAGACCTTTGATTTCTACATACAAGCCACCCTCTAGATATCAGCACTGGCCATAAACTTCTTTGAAAGAGTCACGATTTTCCTTGTTGCATTTATAAATGATGTCCTCGTCATTTATAACAGAGTTGATGCGTATAAAATATAAATATAAATCCCTTTAAATATCAACTGGAAATTTCAAGCTAAAGGCCTGTTCACATCAAGAATGAAGCAAAAAAAAAAAAATGCACTGATTTTCATGCTGAAAATATGCAGTGAATGCTGGCATTGATGTGAAACTTTAACAGTTTGTTACTCCATATTTTCAACACCAAGTCTGTAATTATTCACTAGAACGGATTTAATTCACTGGAGTTGTTACACATCCCCAAACAAAGCTATTCGTCTCTTATTTTTACTTACTGTCATTGTTTTGTAGCAGGATGGCCAGTATTTCGCTGCAGTACAGCTTATTGGCATCAAAAGGCATCTTGGCCTGTTTGGGAACACAACAAACACACACTTTCAATGGCTTTGGCAGCAGCGTCCCATTCGATCTGTGCGCCGTCTTCTCTATTGTCAGTGTAATTGCTGGTGCGCTGGATTCATGGAAGTCTTCAGGGAGCATTAAGACTCGAACAGCATGACGCTCTTATTCCGGCAGCCAGCGGTAAATCTGAGGAGGATTTCACCTCACGTAGATAAAAAACACTGAATTGTGGCAGCAGGCCTACAGCTCTATGAAAATCTCAAATCCAGCTCAAAAATAATAAATGATCGAGTTAAACCCATCATAATGTACAGCCAACTTCAAACCAGCTGACGCTGTCTGTTCACTGCGATGAAAGAGGACTGAAGTTATTTAAAATATATATATATATATATATATATATATATATATATATATATATATATATATATACACACACACACACACACACATACATACATACACACATAGACACACACACACACACACTTGATTGCTTGACTTTTAACTTGAAGTGTGAAGTGTGTAATTTTTTTTGAAGTCTATCCAGGTTTAATGTGCAGAGTCGACGCTAAGTAATGTCCAAAGTGTAAACTCAAATGTGCTTTTAAAATACTGAAATACTGCTGTGTTTGTTTGAGTAGTCCAACATGACTCAACAAATGGGGTCATTATTTTTGCAATTCTGTTTTGTGCACAGAAATTACACACTTGCAACATCCACAGAGGGAACCATCTGAGTTAATAGAATAATAAAAAAGCAAAGGTTGCCAAGGCATTGCTAGGATGTTGCGGGTAGCTGCTAGGGTGTTTTCCGAAGCGCATGAAAATATCTAGGTAGAGTTTTCAAAGGAAGTTAAATGCAGACCCCAAAATGACCCAAGAATTAGAACATACAAATAATGAGGATTAAAGGATTAAATAAATGCATAAACAAATGATTAAATAACTGCAAAAATAAATGCAAAAATACTTAAAGGGTTAGTTCACCCAAATATGAAAATTCTGTCATTAATTACTCATCCTCATGTCGTTCCA